>VHZZ01000652.1:34445-46007 GCA_009801015.1 Silene noctiflora
CACTGTGACTGTGCTGCTGGCAGTGGGGGCTCACGATGGTGGTGAAGGTTGTTGGTTATGGGGTTAAGACCATGGCTTGGTAGGGGGTTGTTTTAGGGTTGGTTGTGACGGGTTAATTAGTTGGTTTTCGAGTTTTAATTAATTAATTTACTTAATCGGTAATTAATAATTATAATTTTATATAATAATAAACTATATGGTGTGGTTAGTAATTGCGTATTTATTATTAATTGTTTTAGGCCGCAATTTGGGAGGAGATTGTTTGATTATTTTTACGAGGATTGCTAATTGGAGTATTTGCTGAAAAGGTAGGATAATCTACTCAGCTAGATGTTTAATGTGCTATATATGATTGTTATGTGAACGTTATTCCATTGGATGGATTTATTGGTTGGTTTATTGTGATGCATATTTGTGTTGTATTGGTTACGATGTGGAATTATGAGAGGGTATGTGAGGATGATGATATTGTACTACCCCAGGCTCAGACGCTGGGTGATTTGTGAGTGAATGATATTATATTGCCCCAAGCTCAGTCGCTGGGTGATTCGTGAGTGAATGATATTGTACTGCCCCAGGCTAAGTCACTGGGTGATTCGTGAGTGATTGATTGAGTGGCCTCGTGCTCATGACCTGGAGGAATTTGTGAGGATTGACATTGGTATTGATATTGGTTGTGCATTATGAATGTGTTATCTACTGTTTATTTTATCCTACTCAACCTTTTGGTTGACAGTGTATTCATGAACACCTGTGATGAACCATTTATGGGGAACGTTTTGTTGGCGGGTTGAGATAGCTGACTTGGGGAGCTCATGGGGAAGCGTGAGGATGATTGGATGAGTCTACCTAGTTGTCTAGCTCACATATTTGACGATCTTTATTTATTTTATATACTTTATTTACTTTTCGCTGCAAGTAATTTAATAACTCAGTTTCAGTTTGCTATGTTGTAACGAGATCATTTGATATTAATTTCAATAAAGTACTTTGGATTTGCTATACTTTGTTACACACTGCCTCAATTATCTGAGATGGTAACAATCCTATTTATTGGGAATGTCTTGCTAAAGGTTCCTAAATAAATTGGGGTATTACATCCAATAAGTTCAGTTCATATCCTATAAGTTCAGTTCAGTTCAAATCTTTTAAGTTCAGTTCAGTTCAGATCCTATAAGTTCAGTTCAGTTCAGTTTAGAATAGATCTGTTTCAGTCCAAAAGAACAAGGTCTTAGTGTTTGTAGGATAAAAAAAATGGGTATTTCGTAGGGCAGAGCAAAAAATCCGATTATTCAAATCGATCCAATATCCGATCTGTATTTGATTCGACTTTTTGGATATCTGATTCGAAAGTTAAGTTTGGATCGAATATCCGAATTTCGAAATTTTTGGTTTTGGTTTGGATATGGATATTAGAATGAAAACATTTGGACATATGATCCGATCCAAAACTATAATTTTCTAGTATAATTTCGTGAAAATACAGTTTTATCTGATACAAAAATTTAATTAAAGTTTAAAATATTAGAGAAACATGTAAATGTTACTTAAATTTTATGTTAAGAATATTGGATTAAGAATACTAAAAAAATCATCATGTAAGACGAATATGATCGTATTTCAAACTTAATTTAAAGTAAATTCGAAAATATGGGTATCCGATCCGATTATTTTGGATATCCGAAACATTTGTTTTGGATATGGATATCTAACTTCAGCCATTTTTAATATGGATATCCGATCCGTATTCTGCGCTAGTTTTTCGTACAAAAAGTCAAATAAGAGGTACCGCGGGAATTTTCCGGATATCTTATAACAAAAAGAAAAAAAAAAGGAAAAAGGGAGTAGATAATAGGGGACGTCTCTCATTTTACTCCGAAGGAAACCAGCATCAAGGAAGCTAACCTTGTTGATAAAATGGCGCTCAACCTTGTTTCAATTTCTACAATTAACTCACGATTTGTTGCAGCAAATCATATGCGTCATGATTTTCGGCAGCTGGGTTTCCGAGGATTTCCTTATTCTAAAAAATCTCAGGAGTTGAAGCTTCCTCTTTGTCCTTCTTCTAGGGACCATTCCTCCATGTTTTTTAGTACTGCAGTTGGCTCCGTAAGATTACTGTTCTTTTTCTGTTTTCATTATATGACATCGTGTTGGAGTGTCGGATATGGTTATTTTCTGCAAGTTGTCTAAAATGAAGTGTCGAGTGTTGGATATGTATAGTGTAAATGTTTTTGTTCTTTTGTTTTTGTAATTTAATTTGCAAATAGTTACGGAGTATTTTAGGATTAGCTATCATTCCTATGAACAATTGGAGTTGGGATTTGAGGTTAAGGGGCTAACTCTAAAACATGCCCCCTCCATCTCGGTCATTTATTTAACTTTGGTTTTGGCACAAAGACTAAGGTAAGAGGAGGGGACCAATTATTAGACGACAAACAACCCAAAATGGAAAAGGTAAACAAATGAGCGGGACGGAGGGAGTACATTGCGAATTTTAGGAGGCCGAGTTAGCAATGCAATACAGGTATCTTAACAAACAATTGTAAATTTAAAGCAAAAGAAATTCATATTTTCATGCTAGGCGAGGTGGCCTTACCTTCCCTTCACCGCGCCACTGGTTATAAACACTGGTGTAGTTGGGTCTTTGACGTATTGCTTGTGTTAATGGGTGTGATACAGCTGAATATTGACATTAGTTGCTAAAGGTGGTGTGACCGTGTGACTGGTGATAAAGCCTAGACTATGATACTCTCTTATCCCTTTTAAATTTTGGCTTAAGAAACTGCTAGAGTTTGGTTGTGTGCATTAGTGGGAGAATGACAAATCGGGTTGTGCTCTGCAGGATGTTAGTGAAGACACTGATGACATGTTTGATGACATGTTTGAAAAGTATGGAAAAGTGGTATTTACCAGAACAGATCAAAAGCCGACAACTGCTGAAGTTGATGATGATGCCGAGAGCTTATCATGTAAGTAGTAGTACTATCCATGACTAGATCAATTTGTTTTGTTGGTTGGGTCTCTTTCTTATGGTTGCTGATGAAAAAAATTAGCTATTTACATCTCCCCTTCGTCGGTGCGTTATCCAAAAAAGAGACATTGAAACTGTAATCCTAAAAGCAAAATCAGATTCCTTTCCAGTGAGCAACAGAGATCGTTTCATATATGCCTTGATTTTAATAGTAGAGGAGTGTAAGAAAGATAGGTTCTTGAGTATTGAAGTTCAGGGATATAAGGCAAGCCATCTCTTCAATACATTTTAGTTTCCACCCCCATTGCCTATATTCAGTGTTGTCATGTGATATTGGTCTGGATCTTAAAGATGTCTCCTAGTTGGGATGTATCTCTATGATTGTGCTCTTGCAAGTGACTTGCCACCTTAGTAGCATGCCTCGGGAGTGCTTATGCGCAAAGCTAGGTGGTGCACTAGCCAAACCACCCTGGTACGCCTTCAAGATAAGCTGCATCTAGCAAGCCACACTACTTGCAATTTCCGCAATTTTTTTTCCTCATAAGTTCTGTTGTGGCCTTCTTTTTGCCCCATTATCCTTGCTCTTTACTCGTTTACATGTTAGACATCTTTAAAATCCAAAAGGACATTTTTGCAAAAAAAAATTATTTCAAAAACGCAAATATGCTCGCTTAATCATGCGCCTCGTTTCTATGAGGCGCGCCGTGCGCCTCATCACCACAAGTCCTCATTACCTGAGTGCGTCTTGCTCCTTTAAAACTATTTTTAACACTTGCCATGATGTTTATCCCTTATTTCCCCTCTCTAAGCTTGTACTTCTGCTGGAAGACTTTCTCTCTTTCCCCTTCGTCCTTTTTCTTTTGCGTCCTTTTTTGTTTTGTATAAATGTACCTCCCTTGTTGTTCAACTGTTGTCATTTAGTGATTCTAAGATAAACTGTTCATGACTTAGATGAGTTCCTGATTAATAATTAGGCCTATAATTGATTATTTCTTGAGTGAACCGTGTTCTTGAAGGAGCAAACCAGCTCTCGTGATTCATGGATAAGACCAATATAAGGAACATAGTTCAACTATGTTTTAAGTTCCTGGCATGTACATAATAGCTGTCATGGTTTATGTCGTCACCCTGGGCATATGTTTCTATTTTGTTTCCTTAGTTTTATTGTTTTCCCGACTTTTATATTCACGGGTTTGTGCTGTTAATTTTTGTGAAGAATATACTCGGAATGGTCATTTTAGAAAAGCTCCATATCAGTGGAATGGAAACCCTTCGGGGAATTTACTAGATGAACTTACATGATCCATCCTCTATTTTGGAAACAACAAATTTGTGAGGACATGCATATATGATATATGGAAGGGAAACCCTTTGGGTATTTTCACTGGATATCATTTCTAGTGAATATTGATAATCCCATTTTGAGGTCAGTAAATTGTGTGGAAATGAATACTTGAACGAGGCTACAGAAATTCTGATCGAAAATCATTCCTGTTGATACTCACATATATGGTGGCCTCTCCTTTATAGTCTGTAATGACTGGTATTTGTAAGTCTAAATTTCTTTCAAGTTACAAGCTTTTTGGTAAACTATGTATCCGGAGAGGATTACTTGTGAGATATTACAGCAGCATAGGCGTACTACTGACCATGTCTGAACATTTACTTCATCTGCTGGAATAGCAGTGAATGTAATACTCATCTCTTAGCTTGGCATCAGCTGACTGCATTTCGAGAGGAACAGTGGGTGTGTCCTGCCTCGTTGGTTTATTCTCTCCATTAAATTTATAGGCTTGACTGCTAATAAACAGAGGAAGTTGCTTGAAAAAGTGCTATGTTTTCTGTTTCCTGGCAAACTGAAATGTGCAGAATTCACATATATTGTCGGGGTGAATACATTCTCTTGACTAGGGGAATCATGGGACAAGAGAAATCTGAGAATTTTTAAACGTAGAATGACCGATGAACAGGCTATTCCCATACACATCAAATTCCTAATGTCTGTGGATGTACAAATGTTTTGCTATCCTGTGTGAGAGTTGTGCTTCCAATCTTTCAGCAAATTAGGAATATAAACGTGAGATATTTATCTTTTAGAAGTAGGAAGGCTGTACATGTAGATATTTTTGCTCTTTTTGGACGAACACAATGCGACGACTGCGTTCAAGAAAAAAAATAATGGAAGAAATTGACGTTTGGTCGTGAAAAGGTTGTCATAGTTTGCAATCTACTCTGTTTATAATCAAAGTCAAGACCTAATTCTTCCAAAAAACACTATTAACCTAGCTTGTTTGAGTTGGGATTCAACCCTTTGAATATAAGGAATGCTTAGATTTCCTCATCAATTTCACCTGTAAAGCTATTAGACGGTCTGTTGCTGTAAACCTGGTAAAGCTTTGTGCCTTCTTCTTTCGATACGCGCTTGTTAGTAAGAGTGGCTCTGACTGACCCTGATCTTCTTCTTTCCCTTTAAAAAGCCTGTTTCATCATGTCTGAAGTTGCCGTCTATTTTCAACGCTACATTCATGCTTCTCATATTTTGTTACGACATCTTGACATGACATTGTTAATGTCTTTTATGAAAACACAAGTGAATCCACCCACCCCTGCAAAGAAAAGGAATATAGAATCATTAACTCTCAAAACGTAAAAAATACAAAGGCAATCAAATCATTCAATGCTTAATTGTATTTTAATGATTCTCTCACATTTTATGCTTGTAATAGCTTCTCATTTTATGAGAGTAAATGTCAGCGAACCATGTAGTTAAAGCGTATCTTGACTCCTCGAGTTTCCTTTATTGCGGAAAAAAAATCTCTTATGCCCTTTACACTTCAGCAAATAGTTAAACCATCATTAACCATTTTTTACCCTTTTCTGATTTTATTGATGCTTTATCTGCTACGTATTTTTTCTTACCAGTGTAGTTAGTTACTTTATCATAGTGCCGAGTCCGGTCCATGGTTACTGGATTTGCTTGGTACCGTACAAATTGCGAATCGTGAAAAGCGAATCCTATCAAATTGCTTACTGAAAATACATATAACACACGTTTTATAATCGCGAATCGCGAATCGGTAAGGGCGTATACATAGCGAATCTGGTAACCATGGTCCAGTCAGTCGCACTTGTATGCACTAACTGCTTGTTAACCAGTGCAGTTGCTGTGGCGATGGCCAAGGTTGCAAATGATGTCAAGGCTGAGGATATAAAAGTTCTGTTTGTGAAGCCTCTAGTGTACTGGACTAGATTTTTCATCATTGCAACTGCCTTTTCTCATCCGCAGCTTGATGCAATAAGGTATGTAATATCCTTTAGGCTGTTTCATCCACACCGTATTCCATGATATGCCAGATCACTATGACTCAAAGTGTTCTAGCCTCCATTTTAGGTATTGCCTCCTTATTGCAGGACGAAGATGGCAGATCTCGCTGAAGAGAAGTTTGGCAAAGTTCCAAATGGCGAGTCAAAACCCAACTCCTGGACACTACTAGATTTCGGTAAGTTAACCAACTATTCCACTTATGGATTTTCTCCAGGAATCGCCTAGTGATATGTATACACTTCATCACCTTGAAGTCCTGAACTGGAGTTGGCTCTTTTACGATAGTGATATTTTTTGCCAGGGTGTCATAGCTTATATGATGTGACGTGTTGTTTTTATTGTCAAGGAGCCACATGGACAGTACGATAAAGAGTGGACCGAGTGGTATTTAAACTCACGGCCTATCGTCCATAGTACCTCCATTTTAACCAAGTGTTAAAAAACTTTGATATGATATGACGGTGATAGCATACTATAGTTATTAAATCAAGTATCCACATGTCTCTTATTTGCTTTGGACTTTCGTGTGTGCCTATTGAGAGTGTTTCCTGCTTGTATAGAGTATGTGATTGATTGATTATCTCCACTAACTTTGGTTAGATTGAGGTAAGGTTACTTGCATATTGACCTACTAAATCCTCCAATTATTGTTTTATTATTATTATTATTGTTGTTGTTGTTGTTGTTGTTGTCGTCGTCGTCGTCGTCGTCGTCGTCGTAAGTTAAAATGATCTCACATTGGTTGACAAAACTTAATTATTGGATATTGTATGATGCTCGGACTTTTTATTTCACCCCGCCGTATCCGTGTGGACACAACCCGAGACGGATACGGACACAGGATATGAGTCGGATAGGGCAGTTGCAAAACGGGATCTTCAATAAAAACAAAGATGGGAAAATGCATGGAAACCATGGATAGAGTAGTGAAGGAGAGAAAAAAGAAAACATTTGTTTTTGTTTTTCACAACAAAATAGTAAAATGGGCTTGTTTTTCTAAAATGGGTTTCACTTAAAATTTAGACATTAAACCAGAAAAACAATTAAACCAATATTCATAATTTTTCATGATGTAGAATTAGACACACATAGTCTTATTACCATTCATTTGTATAAGGAAGGAGGTGTGGCTAATGCTGACGGTAGAAAAGATGGGAAGTTGCATGTGAATAGCAAACTGTTTAATCTTTTGTTTGTGTTGTGTAGACCATAATTAAGTTATAACAGAGCAGCTAGTATTGCAAATACTGTCATTATTTTACAAGAAAATTTAGTACACAACCCTTCGTTTGGCAAATAACTGAATATATCATGCGATGGCTAATACAGAGTGATTAACTGGCATAGGAATAAAATCCTTGTTCTTTTCTTTTTGTTAATGATTTTCTATTTGTATCAACATCTCACTTGTCTACTTTGAACCTTGGTGCAAGGATCTAAAGAATATCTAGTTCTAGGATTCCGGGTATTTGATTGGACTGTGTAGTAGTCATAGTTAGTTTGAGTGTGGTTCTGTAAGTGTGGACCTTCTAAACTTGCCAATGCTCATTAAGATCTGCACTGGTTTATTATTGTTGCATTATTTTTACTCCTTGGGGAAAAAGAAACTGATGTTAAGCCGTAATATAAGATATACTACTCTCTTATCTGCTGAAGAAAGGTAACTATACAATATTAGTTGATAAGGAAGAAACTAGGTTTTTGAGAGTGCAGATGGAGATGAAATTGAATACACAATAAAGACAAGGAAGAAGGCAATCCAGGGATTATGTAGGAGAAGGCTATGAGGGGTTGAATGGACGCAACTCTTTCCTTGTGTTGTTTTCAGATGACGCATAATGAAAATTGCGCGACTAACTCCTACGGATTTCTTCACTATAATGAAAGAAGTGAGTTGAGTTGCTAGTGAGACATTTTGTTTCATTTTATCATACATGAAAAGCAAAATACTGTGAATTTTTGACTCGACTAGAAATGGAACTAGAGGTGAGGGATGCTATGATGATGAGATGGAATTTTTGCAGAAACTTGGTCAAATCATAGTGAAGGTCTGAAGGATAGAGGTGTATGGCTGATGCTATTAGGGAAAAGATGGGGAGGCAGGTAGCTAGAATGGGTGATGTTCAGTTGATTGAATCTAACGGGCGTTGGGTGTGGAGAGACGGTTTCTTGCAAAGCATAATATCATCTTCCTTCTTGAATATCTGTTGGTTTGCTTATCAACAACTAAGCAAATGGAAAACATGTTCTATTGAATATGCTAAGCTTGTAGAAAATACGGAGTATATGTTGTGTCTTATACTCTTTAATACGGAGTATATGTTTGGTAGGTGGTAATATTCTTTCTGTTAGTGTCTTAAGTTACTTGGCAATGCTTATTTCACTTGCCTAGGGTTTATCCCTCATTTTCCAGTGTCAAAAAGTTGATTGAAATTGATCAATACTAAAGAATTCAACCTTCTCAAACTTCACTTATTCTGCGTCCATTAGTGAATGTCTTAGAACGCGATTATCTGTACTACAGTTACAAGATTGGATAAAAAGGTATTCTTGGAATTATTTGTATGAAAAGTTGTCGACAAATGTAAAGTAACTCCCTAATTTCATACCTCCAAAAAGATCAAGTGCTTGTTTCTTGGAGGGGTTGGGAGGGAAAAGGATGGGAGGGAGACAGTTTCTCTTGTTTAACAAATGGGGTTGGAGGAAAACAGGCCTCTAAGGCAAATTAGGATCCCTCCAACATAGAAGAGATTTGGAGGAAAAACACGTACTTTATTCCCTCTCGCCTCCCTTTCCGTTCTTATTCGAATCCCCTCCCCTCTCCTTCCTCTCCCTTTTACAAAGGAATGATTTGGACGAAAACTCACAACCTCCATTCCCCCTCACCTTCCCTTTCCTTCGTTTCTCTCCCTCTATGACTCCATCCCCCTTCCGTTCGTCATTCTCCTATATTTGCATTCAAACACACGTTGAATAAATGTTTTTATATGGATGCGGAAGATACCATTGTTAACATAATAACATTGGGGATCACGAGTGCAGTGCTTATTATTTCCTCCTGGGAGAAGCTTTTGAATTTATTTTTTCCTTCTTTTAATCGAAATATAAATGGCATCTATTAATTTGTACTTCTTCCCTCTTTACAGGTGATGTAGTTATCCACTTATTTCTTCCCCCACAAAGAGCTTTCTACAACATAGAGGAATTCTATGGTAATGCTACTCTCATTGACGTGCCTTTCGAGGATGAAAAACCATATCAACGGTAAAATCGGCCTTCACATCATGAAGTTTAAAAGTTTGATAGAGACGCTTGGTTGACGACCACCAATCTGCGTTGTGGTATGGTAATGAAGTCTTCTTCCGTTTTGGAAGTTGCTGAAATGTATGTTCTCAAGCTCCTATAGTGGAATATTCAGGTCGGTTTCACCATGCTGTGGGATCGTTCTGTTGGAGATAGAAGACAGTGGAATAGTGTTGTTGTATTATAGATTGTCCAAAGGGGCTCAAAGGGAGGCTTTGGGAGGTCAAACTAGTAATGAAGTGATGTCTCTTAGCTTACAATGCCATCAAACTCAAATAATTAGATCATTAGCCAAAGGGTCTATATCCCATAAGATGCTGTAATTTGGTTCGAATTTTGCTACTAACATATGAGTAATGCTTAAACTTACACATATAACCTGTTCTTGCTTTTATGAAAATTCTAGTATCGAATATGTTTGTCGTTCTATTTTGATCCCTAAGAGCACTAGTAATAGATGAACCTCTAAGAGGTTTGTTCTCATGCTACATAAGCTAATATACAAACTCATTTGCCTATAAACCATTCTACCAACAACAAATAAACCTTTTTAAGGTTTATATCATGGCTCATTAAACTTTTTGTCCTCTCACATTCTCTCTCCACAAGCCTAGATACTAATTTGTAACCCCTCTTATTCATGAATCTCAACACTCGTCACCAATAATAGAAAGTTTGTAGACAAACCTCTAACATGATGCCATGATGGACATGTCATTCTACAAACATGGCTTTCTGAAAAGTAATATGATATTTCCTAATTCCTACATGCACATTACCTAATCCTATACAAATTTTTCTACTATTTTAGATTTTACCCTTCTCATTTAGGAAAAATTGACGGGAATAATCCCACTTTTTAATAATCCAAAAATAAACCCACTGATGTGTTCAAATTATATACGATTTTATCCCCTATTTTAGCTCGGTTTTATATGATTATTGCACTTTTATTAGTGTATTTGTGAGCTAATCCCGTGTTCTAGGTATTTTGTTTGTGTTTAATATATTTTGTAGGAAATGAAGCATTCGGTAGCTATTTTGCGTCAAATGTGCGAATATCGAGAACACGAGGCTATGTGGAAACTGGATTGGATCATAACAAGAACATGTTACTTCTTTGCGTCAAATGTGCTCGTTTTTTTTTTTCTTCTGTCTTTTTCATTTTTCCGGTTTTTTTTCTTTTTTCTTTTCATATTTCTTTTCTCCTTTCATTCATTCTACCAACTTCATTCAATAAAAACGAACCAAAATTGACGCAACAAGATCATACCCAAGAACCAYTAAACTAGCTTGACAAGGTAGGCTTAGTTTAAGATTGTAGTTAAAGGGTCAAAAAGACTATTTTTGGCTAATGTGAAGCTAATGGGTAAAATGAAAWAGAAAGGGAGTTGCAAGCATTCTCCAACATGTGATACCGGCCACTAACCCGAATGTATGCAGRYAATAAGCAATTARATGTCATACTKGTGCATTTGATATTACATGHTATGCWAGGAGTAACTACTCACAAACCTACGTGAAACYGGTCATGRATGACACCAGTTTATWAAGCTCTAATTCCTWAGRAATTTTAAGTAGWTTGCCAARATTTCAAGTYAAGTCTATTCGTTCAACCAAATTCCAAAACAAAAATTCGTGAAATTGCAATGATTTTTGCTAAATAGAAGTAATGTATGCAAGGCTTAAGCAAATTGACTATTTATAGTGCAATGTCATCATCGAAAAACTCCATTGCGACTCACCTAATATGCAAAATAAACGTGAAATTTTTGATTTTTTCGAATTTTTTTTAAGCAAAGGACAATGCATACGGAAATGAAATAAACGTGATAACAAAAATACATTAAAAACAATATGTAGAAACGGATATGGATGCATATACCCTCCCCAAACCAGATCACACAATGCCCTCATTGTGTTCAGCAAACAACCAGCAGCATCAAAATATAGGGGAAGG
>VHZZ01000652.1:127827-143049 GCA_009801015.1 Silene noctiflora
TGCTTTCAATCTCAACCATCCACCATGCATGATCCAATGGCTCTAGTTAGGATTTATGGACTCAATTATTTTGGTGGACTTACATGAACCTATCTATATATATATATATATATATATATATTTCAGGCTTTTTTTTAATGCATGTGGTAGTCTCCAACTTTTACAAAACGCTAATTAATTATTTAAAATTTTCCTATTAAAATTTTCCTATTATAATTAGGAAATGGTTAATTGTTTAAAATTTTTCCTATTAGAATTAGAAAAGTATACACTTATTATAATTATTAAAATAAATTAATTATGGACAAATTTTGAGGGTTTCAGTTCGTATCAAGTTAAATGCCTGTGAAATATCATGTATATAAACGCACTCATAACATGTATGTTTTATATAACGGAAAAATTACAACAGTATTGGAGAGGGAAAAAGGTGCAAGGAAGAAAATGAGACAAAAACGGAATGACAAAAGAGGGTGTTAAGCTATGTTCTTTTGAACTTAAAGTCACCTCCTTTAAGTAAAGCTCTAAGTTAAGCAAAATTAAAAGTTTAATTATTGACGTATATTAAAAAATGATACGGCTTTCATTCAGTTCGATGTAAAAACAATTCAAAGATTAATTATCTATCCTATATTTTATACTTAAAAAAAACACCCATTTAATTTTCACCGTCTCACTTATCCCCCATATGTCTCTCTAAAAACAAATTACCCATTTATTATTAACACAACCGCACACTCCTACTCCTCTATCTGCATTCATTTCCCTCAATAGTCAATACCCTCGCTCCAAGTTTTCTTCAGGTTTATGTCCCTTTCTTTTCTCCATTTGTATTTTTTTTATTCTTCAGTCTGGTTCTGATTTCTCCTCTCCTTTTATGCAAATGTTCATTGGTTCTGATTTTTCCTCTCCTTTCATAATAATATAATTATTATTATTATTATTGTTGTTGTTGTTGTTGTTGTTGTTGTTGTTGTTGTTGTTGTTGTTGTTGTTGTTGTTATTATTATTATTAAGTGAAACTAAATTAAGTTAAATTTAAGTTAAGATTCCTTCAATCCAAAAAGTTAAGCTTCTATAAGTTAAGTTTAGTAAAGTTAAGTTTCTATAATTTAAGTTCAGCTTCCATAACTTTTTCAGCAAAATTAAGTTCCGAAAAATTCAGCAAAATTAAGTTAAGCTTAGAAAAGTTAAGTTCCTATAAGTTAAGTTAAGTTAAGTTCAGCAAAATTAAGTTCAAAAGAAGAGGGCCTTAATGATTATAGTTTAGGAACTTTAATCTAAGATCAATATCAATCAATTAAATATAAACTACTTAAAATTGTTTTATTTATCACGCGCAAGACATTAATCTTATAGGGTGAGGGATGATTTCAATGTGCGCGTGTATATTTGCTAGGGGTAGGGGTATAGTGGGTTTTTGGGGAAGAGGTAAGTTTCTCGAGGAGTACGGTTAATCTCTAACGTTTAAGAGTGCAATATAGGGAATATAAGCAAATATCGATAGGAATGGTTCATGAATAGGGATGAGGCACTAATACAAAAAAAAGGAATATGTAACGCATAATATACAACAGTCGTGTTAAATAACCGTTCTCCAGGAAAAAAGAGAACGTTTTCCTTGAATAAGCGTTTGTGTAAAAATAAGAATAGAGAACGTTTTTTGTGTTAACAATTCTTTATCTTTTTTTTTTGAAAAAGCAAAAAGAAAATAAAAATAATTGGAAACTCCAAGTACTACATCTATCCTAACTGAGTAACTGGCATCCTCTCGTCTAACATAAATAAAAGTTGAACAAAAAAGAAACTTAAACCCAACATTCTTCACTCCCCCTTTTACTTTCTCTCATCTCCTTCCGTCTATAACTGCCTCCTACCGCCTTACGTTGTCGGTCGCATAGCCACCTTCAACCTCTTCATCTTGATCGAAATTTTAGGGTTTGTACACCTTCTCCAAATTTTGGGAATTTATTTTGTTAGGGTCCGAATTTCGCTTATAAATCGAGAAATTAATTTACTTGTTTCTATGAAAAATTGCAGGTTATTATTGCTATTTTGAGTTCAATATATAGTTTGCTAAGCGTGGTTGTGCTACGCACCCTTGTAAGTACAAAAAACGAGAATCAGAGATCGATTTTTTAATTCTTCTTGATTGATTTTCTACGGTTTATTGATTTATTTGATTTTTGGTGTGTTTTTTTTTTATTGAAATTCAGGAATGCCGATTTGCAAAGCGTTTATGCACATTGAGCAGCAACCGAATATATGTGATGTGGTTCATGTCAAGTATTTCGACAAGGTTTCTTCCAATTATATACTTGTTATCATTGTTGCAGTAGATTTTTTTTGAGGTTTTCTTTGCGTATCATTGAACTGCGGATTGTTGTTACAATATCCAGTAGTTGTATCCACTGGTTATTTGATTTTAGCGATTGATATCAAATGCCATTATGTCCATAGCGAAACATCATAATTTGACAATAAGAAACAAGAGGCAAATAAGATTTTAGGACGGAGCTATACTGACCATTAATAAGTACCTGTAACAAATAAAAAAGGAAATAATCGAAGTAGTTTATTCGATCTAAGTAATACGGAATACTATGTGATGAAATTCAATATGGTGATAATATATGAATTAATGCGAATTGGCGGTTTTTCGGTTGATATTGTGAAATGCATTTCTGATAATTAATTTTGTTKTTGGCTAAGCTTAATCATATCGAACAATTGTCGATATGGTTGATCATTGCTCTAGCTATATTGATGAAGCTTGATCATGTTATTTTGAGTGTGAATTCTGTAATATGCTTTCGCTTTTAAGTGAGTTGTTGCATGTTCTCTTGAGACATGTTTTTCATATAACACTTAGAATAAATTGGGAAAAGTACCCCAGTGCACAAAGGCATAATTGTGCAAATTTTCCCTTTGTCGGTTCAAACCTGACCAGTTCCTATGTCTTTCCCTATTTATTAAACTGCTCATCAATTTGGTTATTAGTGCACCTGTATTGAACGTATTAGGAACAAGGCTATGGTTCGGCTGTGTTTTTAAAAATGAGTATTGGGATTACGAGTACTTGTGTATGTCTATTTTTGGAAGCTTTTGTTTTATGAGGTCTGATGATGGCTACAACAATGTCCATCAGCTTTAACAATTTCTCAGTCTTTCCTTAGAACGAATATTCTTTGACTTCATATGAGGCAATTATGTACTACAGAAACACTTGTTTTTCCCCCTTGTCTGTTTAATCGAGCTAATAGCTAATTCTTTCATGTTTGGTGTATTTGTCAGATAGTTATTCCCATTTGTGACGACTTTAGTGTCTTAGGAAATCAATACTTCATCGCCTATAAGTGCAACGGTTCAGGTAATAATTGACTAGTATTTATCATTTGTTTATTTTTAGTTCTCTTAAATCCAAATGTCGACTTATTTCTCGTCTTCGCTTATATTGACACTTGGCAATAACTTTTAGAACAGTGTATAGCTACATGTCAATTGTACTCACTGGCCCTGCCCATATATCTTTTCGTATGTTATTTTATTATAAACTAATGTTAATTCTCATATCTCAAGTATTGTTGTTCTTCGTGACTAGTCACAGGTAATAATAGAAACAAGTTACCTTTATTTCCCATTTCTCCCAAGTGGATCAACCAATATTATCGCAGGCTTTGCGGAGTGAAGTTGCAGCAAGATTTAAATTGGGATTATGTGTGTTTTTAGTGCATTAATTGTGTGTATGTTGGATTATGTAATAGGGCTATTTTGGTTGATGTACTATATAAGCATAATCTGGTTGTGAAACGATTGTATTGGTATTGGTATTTGGTTATAATAAAATTTAAATGGTTACAAAAAAAATACTGAATATTAATTTTATTCCTTATATCGGCAATATTTTTTTTTGAAAAACTAAAAAAGAATAGAGAACAGACGCAAACTGAACTGTTCTCTATGATCGTGAATATAAAACGCCTCTTCTAATCGTTCTCTAAGCTTTGGAGAACGCTGAGTTGGAGAACGCCTCTCTAAAGCTAACTTCAATTGTTCTCTAAGCCTATTATTGTAGTAGTGAGGTCGATTATGATGGGTTAGGTTGGTTATTTGGGTAGGAAGGTGAATGCTTGTGAAAAATTGATATGGTGAGGTAATATTAGAACTGTTAAATAGATTTATTTTACTTGAATGATGTACTAAGAGAAAATGAGAAAAGCATACATATTATAAATATATGCAAAATGTCTCTTAACTATCATGTATATAAATGCAACCATAACATGTAGCATGTTTTATATAACATGAACAAAAATACAACAATATCAAATCAATTTAATATAACTACTTATCCTCTTATTAACTACGTGAAGGATATGAACCTTATAGGGTGATAAGTGTTTATTTTTGCGAGGGGTAGGGTAGGGGTATGGTGGGTTTATAGGGAGGGGTAAGTTTCTCGAGGATAGGGGTGGATTAATCTTTGAAGTTTAAGAGTATAATTTAGGAAATATAAGCAGATATCAAAAGGGGGAATTTTTTATGGATAAGGATGAGGTTGGTTACAATGGGTTATGTTGGTTAGTTTGGTGGGAAGGATGCGAATGGAAAAAGAGATGACACGGTGAGGTAATATTTTAAACGGTAATCGATAAATTTCATTTGAAGGTATTATGAGAAAATGATAAACGTACACATATTGTAAATATAGACTAATGTCATTTAAGTATCGTGTATAAAAATTTACAAACGCACCCATAACATGTATTGTTTATAAAACGGAAAAAAAAATATTGGAGAGGGAAATGGGGCTAAGGAAGAAAATAAGAGAAATAGGGAATGACAAAAGAGTGGTTTGATGATTATAAGTAGTCTATATTAAATTGATTGATATTGATCTATTTTCATTCATGTAACTTGCTTACACTTTGTTTACAAAAATAAAAATATACTTCAATTCAGAGAAGAGAAGGAATAAGATGGAGGGAGAAAAAATGACCAAAATATGGAAAATGGAGTATGAGAAATTTGTTTCAAATTTATCTTATGTTTGTGGGATTTTGGTTTGTATTTGAGAGGAAAATAGATCTCCTTATTTATATCCTCATTATCTCTCTATTACCTCATTTGTTAATAAAACATGAAATTTGGCATATTTTTGTTTAATCTCTCTTATCTTCTCGTCAAAATAAAGTCTTAGGCCTCTATTGAATAAGATATTCTCTATTATGTATCGAGTCTCTTTCCCCTCAATGTAGATGAATGGCTTTTAATTCCATATTTGACGAGTTTGGGGAAGGTACGTAATGAGTTTAGTAAAGGTAGGGATCACGAGATCAAATAGAAAAATTTATTAGCAAACACCACGTGCATAAAAATCCGAATTCATTAAATTTAAAGGTTTTATTCTATAAAAATAAGTGTTATGTAAAATTGAAAAACACACTGGTATTATGAACAATAACCAAAAACTATGGAGTATCATATGTAAACACTTTGATCTTGGTTTTCTTTTCCAAACAAAAAAAATGTAATTAATCAAACATTGATTTATCTCATGCCAATATTATGTTAACGAGAGTTATTTATTGGTCATGCGATATATATATTGAGTACAATCTTAGACATGAACTACGTAGCATATGTCATTATATCGTGAAATTTATCACTGATTATTTTAATATCCGTGCAATGCACAGGAATGAAAACTAGTTCACAATAAGAAAAGAATAATTTTTAAAGAGGAAAATCATAATTCTATTTCTTTAAATTGGCTCAAGTAAGTTTCGTAAAAACCGTCTTAAAACTATGTCGCTTTATAGTCGTTTTAATTTTGACTTGAGTTGATTATGCATGACCGTGACCTTATAGCTTAGCCGTGACCATGGAAACTGACCTAGGGCTAGCTGTGACACCTTTTAGCTTGTCGTGGACTGGTGGTTTGACCGGGAATGGACAGTAGTTGACCGGTGGTTAGGGAGTAGACCGTATAGCCTTAAGCAAAATTTAATTCCCATTATAAGACTCGTTTTGACTTGGGATTGGTTGGGTTGTTTCCAAGGTGGTTAGTCAGTGCTATGTGGGTGGTAAGGGTGACTAAAGGTGGCTGCTTGTGCGGTGGTTCGTCGGGTTTTTCGCAAAAGAGTGTTTGGGTTGTGTAGCGTGTTTGTGTTGTACAAGGGAGGAGACGTGGGCAGTGGCAACGGTGTCGTGAGAGGTTGACCCTAATAGTGGGTCCACCGTGGGTCAAAGGAGATCACGGTGGTGGCCACTGGTGGCGTGGTGCTGGTTGTGTACGGGTTTGTGTGTCGTGTCAGGTAGAGAGGGAGTTGTGCGTCTTGTAGATGTTTGTGGAGTGTCGTGGTGGTTGTAGTGTTGGGTAGTGTCGTCGGTGATGTCGAGTGGTCTTCGATGGTCGTCTGGGTAGGTGTATGGCGTAGGTAGTTGTGGTAGTAGGGTGTTTGTTGGTTGTTGGTGTCGGGTTTGTGGGACGTGAGCAAAGGAGTTAGGGTGTGAGTTTGATGGCGGTAGGGTGGCGTGATTAGTGGTGGAGATGGTGGCTGTTAATGGCGGCAAAAGAGTGGTTAGGTTGGTGGTTAAACATGGGTTAACCGTGTTTGTGTGAGGTAGTGTGTTTGTTATTCGGGTTTTCGAATTTGTTAATACTCGAGTCGGGAATTAATTATAATAATTTACGTAATTAGTTATGTTAGTTGATTAATAAAATATTTAAAGTAATTGTAATTTATTATTGTTTAATAATTTACTTAATTAATAATTAGTTTCGTAATAGTAATCGTATTTATTATTCATTGTTTAGGTGACGGAATTTGTTGACGGTGTTGTTTATTATTATTTGGATTGCTTGCTTATTGGAAGTTGCTAAAAGGTAGGATAATCTACTCAACTTATTTGTTATTGTTAATGTGTATATGAATTGATGATTACATGGAATGTGTTTAGCATTGGATTATTTATCATGGATTGATCGTAGTGGATTCTTCAGCTTCGTGTCTGAGATGATTGCATTATATCATTATTTTTTGTATTGTTTGCATTATTACTTGCATTGCATGCATGGCATACTGCATTGATTACGAATTGGTTTCCCCAGGCTGGTTCTGCATGACTTGTCTCTGGGATAAGTTTACCTTAACTTCGGTTGGGATGAGTGTTCCCTGGGCTAGGGATTGGCGGGATGATCGGGTGTCTCGGAGGATTGCGCACATACTGCATTTGCATATGCATATGCATATCATATCATATTTGCATCATGTTGTTTATTTATCTTACTCGATCTTTTGGTTGACTTGCGTGTTTTCGGTCTATGTCAAAAATAAAATTGATGCTTACTTTAATTGATGGCGTCCTGTGCTAAATCAATTCATATTTCCGGTTAATTGGGGAGCAGTTTTAATCAACAGGTTATGAGTTAGCGTTGTGAACTTGGGATGCAAGCAAGATAGAGAGACGACCTTAGATGTCTAGATCACATAGTTGAATGTTTATTCTATTTTAGTTATTTCCGCTGTGTAGTATTTGTAAAGTTAAAGTTGGCCCATATTTTGTAATCAAATCCTTATTAATTATATTTCAAATTTAAAGTACTTTGGATTTTTGTTTACTTTTGTTACTCACTACCTCAGGAAAGTGAGATGGTGACACTCTTATTTGTCTGGAAATTTCTAGTAAAGGTTCCTGGATAAATGGGGGTGTTACAAAATGGTATCAGAGCGAACGATCCTTAAGCCTAAACCAATGAATCTAATGAACTTGTTGTGTCTAAATAAAATTAACCCCTGGTAGAAACTGTTAGGAGCCCCTTTTAGTACGGTTAGAGAGACATCTTTAATTCATACCTTGGCCCTCTCAGTTTTGAACTGGGAACCTTGGGAAGGGATGAATTGAAGGATAGGTGAGGTTAAAAAGGAATTAGATTCTATAGGGATGCATTTTTGTAATTAGAAACTATTGTCTAACCTTTTGCAGGATGTGGAATTGAGGTAAGTTTTATGTGAAAAAAGGCTCATTGTTCATGTGATGTAGCCGTGTGTTAGGACTATATTTTTTTTATTATTGAATTTATGTCTGTAATATTCTTTGAATGCATTATATCTATATAGAATCTAAGTATATAGTTTAACATGTGAATAAAGTATGGATTTCTATGACGTGGTTATTAAATGATATATGTAATTAGAATTTATGTCTAGTGATATGCGGAATATGTTTGCCTTAAGCCTATATGTTTTACATTAATTGCATATATGCATAACATTTTATATAGAAACAATTAGGTAAATAATGAACACACAAATAATAAAGCTAAAAGGGTAATAAAAAGAGAAAGGGACACTTTGACCAACCAAAGATAGCTTGACCAGTTACGGGACCTAACTTTGACATTTACAATAGCATTTGCATACATTTAGTAACCATATGCATATCTCATATAACACATCATCAGCATAAATTATCTATCCCTAATTTGTTCCCTTATGTTCCTTAGGATGTCGTCTCACCATACTACTCGCCCCGAAGATTTCTTCATGCTTCCTAATATGACTTTAACGAGCATTGCAGGGACTTAGGAGCCCACGTGAAAGCATACGGAGCTTGTTGGGATATTGACTACATAACTAATACCCATTTAAGAGCCTATGTCCTGATTACCACCCTTACTTATTCTGGACCATTAGGCGAAGTCAGATATACCTATATGAAAGAGTACTTAGCACATAACCACAAACTCTGGGAAAACCGTAGAAACGGTAATATGAGTAGATATCCTCCTCGCCTTACCTATGATTATGTCTTAGGAAGATTGAGACACTTGATTTACATCTGCTGGGTTGATCGCAATAGTAGGACCCCATGAACCTACCAATCAAAACCCTAAGGTGGGGGATATGAGTGAGTGGACCGTCTCTGATTCAGATATATCTATGTGGGAGGATGTTAGTGAGACCCTTGAGATAATTGAGATAAGTGACGATGAGGAAGAGGAAGTAGATAGTATGTGGACTGGACATTAGATGATGACTCAGACAGATTCAAACCTCGACGTCAAAATACCCCAGACAATGACTCATATGATAATGTGATATTCCTAGAGGAAAAGAAAGCACCAAATCCTGAACCCAGAATTGTGAACCCCCGCTACAAACGTAAAGTAAACAATTGGAAATGTAGCGGAAAATACTAGATTTTTAAAACCTTTTAACATAGAAAGAGTTTGAAACAAGCGAAAATGAAAGTACGGAAGTACAACTACAAAGTGTGTTTGGGGAGAAGATATCCCACAAATAAATAAAGTATGGTGGGTAAGTCTAGCAAACTACAAGACTAGGTCCAAGGTGCAACACTCGCTAGCCCACACATCTTCCAACCCAAGATAAGCATCCACGAACCCGTCATTCATGTAAACATGAACGCCACAGTCAGTAGGGAGTAACTCAAGGTTCTCACAGCCACATTACATCAAAACGAAAATAAATAAGCACTTAAAACGTGTATAGCATACATGGTAATTACAATCAACATAAGCATTAAACATTGAACTTTGATGCATAATCGAAGGATGATAATATTAGTAAACTGTAGCATAGAATAAGCATTACTAAGCATATGAGGCGAATAAGCACAAACGAGGATCATATTGCAACTAGAGGCTTGGATCTCACCTTTAGTAACTGATAGGATCAAGACAAACATGACCATACAAGTGTCTGCTCAGAGGCTACCTTTAAAGCATGTCCAAGACACCACACGCAATAATACAAATATCCGGCTCAGAGGCTACCTTTAAAGTATGTCCAAGATACCACACACAATCATACAAGTATGAGATGAATTCTAATGGAAAATGGCATATGCACTAATTCAAGACATATAACAAGCTCTCACTGCTCTAGACACATACTTTTCTTTGGTAGACGACTATCTAGGTACGTCCTAGTATACATCTGGCAAGACTCACGACATGCGGTAGTGCAGCCCGCAGCCAAGACTCGTTCACTAGACACGATGGTAAAGTACCCCCAATCGCCAGTTCAACACGAAAGTGAGGGAAGTGACAAGAGATAAAGCACACTTGCTAGCTCAGCACAAGTGGCAAACCCATACTTGCCAGCACAGCTCAAGTAGGGCATAAGGCGAGTTAAGCAAGAATATAAGGCATCATGTCAATTTCATTCATTAGAAACACAAGAGGATGAAATGTAAACAAATGATAACATGTGGGTCACACAATGCGGAAAAGGAGATGAAACGTAAACAAATCATAAACTCATTACTCATCAATTGTATACATGTAATAATAATGAGAAAAAGGGAACAGGAGGTTCCTAGCCGGCCTGAGCACCGGCTGCCGGCCAACCGGTCAGACACTCAACCTAAAACCAAAATTTCAAATTTTATATAAGAGTCCTCCCAGCCGGCCTGTGGACCGGCAGCTGGCCCACCGGCTAGGGGAACACCCAACTTACCAATTTTCCAAAATGATACAGAGACCTCCCAGCCGGCCTGTTGACCGGCAGCTAGCCCACCGGCTGGGAATACCTGACATTACCAAAATAAAACCCAACTTACATAAACTCGCCAGTCGGCTTGTGGACCGGCATCCGGCCCACCGGCTGGGACACACCCAACACATAATTACCAAAAGAGTTACAGGGACTACCCAGTCGGTCCGTGGCACCGGCAGCCGGCCTACCGACTGGGAACACCCAACATTAAAATTAACAAAATTGAAATAGAAAGTTCTTAGCCGGCCAGTGGACTGGCGGCTGGCCCACCGGCTAGGACTCTGCACACGGTTTTCAGTATAGAACCATACAACATGTTTTAAACATTGATTTCTAGCATGCTCATGATACGGGAAACACGTATGAAGCGTAAAAACAATATGTAAGGCAACCCAACATCTATTATACTCCATTTTCACAACTAATCTTCCACAATTCCACGAATTTAGACATAATAAACACCAAACATGTCAAAGATAACATTTTTATCAAAACTAAACATGAAACTAACTCATTGTCCATAATCCACATAAGAAGAACACCATGAATCATGAACAAAGTAAAGAATGTATCCAAGTATGTAAATTAACCAACTTTAACAATTAAACAACACATTTAATACAATTAAACACAAAATTCAAGTGTAATGTCGAGTAACCTATCACCGTTACCTTATAACTCTTCAATCTTCGAGTGTCTCATCAACAATGTAGCTATCTACCTCCGGGTCTTCCAAATTCTCACCTAAACACAAAATAAGAAGGATTAATTGAAGAATTCACCCTTGGGAGCAAATTAGGGTTTCGAAAATCCTAATAGGGGGAGAAAAATGTCGTATTTCTTACTTACAAAGATGAAGAACGATAAAAGGGGAAGAATGGTGCAAAAATCGACTTATTTGGTTAAGAAATGAAGGAGTTATGGTGGTTTGAAGCTTTGAGGAAAATGAGTAGTAAAAATGGTGAAGTTGTAATGTGTGTATGCTGAGAAAATAAGGAAAGAAGAAGGGTTATGATGGTTTTTGAGTGGAAAATGGTAGTATTGGGTCCATTAACATGTCTAGGCCCAAAACAACTCAAATTGATTCGGAAACGACTTAAAATACGTCTTAAGGCTACTATACACTCAAGACGGACAATAATATTATATTTATAAATATTACACTCAAAAATATATTTTTACCCAAAAATAAGATTTAAATWTAATTTGTTTTAATTAAATTATTAAATTATTTTTAAGATTATAAATAAAAATAACGAGTGTTACAATCTTCCCACCTTTAAAAAGTTTCGTCCTCGAAACTTGAAAGCAGAAAAGAAAGGTTGTAAGAGCAAGGTCGGTTTTCAAAATTGAAAACTAAATCATTTCCAAGAGTTAAAATCGAAATTCATCCAAAATATTTCGGAAGAGTTKCAAAAGTACAAGTCTCCTTTCGTGGAACGACAAAGCTCTTGTTGTGCACACAAGAGCACTAGCATTCCAAGTCGAAGACAAATTTAAATACAAAATCATACGCCGATACGTGTAGAACAAGTTATTAGACGTCTCTAATAACGAGTCCTAACATCAAATCAACATCAAAACCAAATAAAAATTGACAACAACTTAAACTTTCTTTTGAAAAACCAACTTGAAAGCTTAAAGATCCGTTCTCCAACCTCCAAAACAAGTTAACTCTTTGAAAGTGTAACATTAAAATTTGATGAGGAATCAAAAAGAACCAAAAACTTGTTAAAAATCGTGCAAAATGAAAAACAAGTCGGGCATAATAATTACAAGTCACGGAAAAGAAGTCTACACAACGCACATAAGGAACTAAAACAGACTTCTAAGGTTGGAGAGTCACGACAAGGTCGACAAAAAGGTTGATGAACATGGAGTTTCAAAGGCTACTAGCCTCAAACTTAAACGAGAAACATGACAAAAGATTAAGAGGGGAATGAATGGTAAGGCTCATGGTCAAGAGGAGGGAACAACCATGAAACATAGGAATACCACACACCCAAATCCCAGGTAGCAAGGTCACCTTCTAAACTTACAAGCTAGTCCACAACGGAATGTAGTTCACCATGCTTCCGCTGCTCCACTTTGATCAATATACTCCCACGAACATCACCTGTACTACTCAAGATCAAAACTACACTCATCACTCACACTCAACTAAAGTCAACTATAAGTCTCTCAATAGGGTAAGACTCTCGTATAAATTTCCAACTCAAAGTACTATGAGCTTCCTATCATTCCTAATGAAATCTTGTTATACACTTGCAACTACAGGTATAAAAGATTGCACTCTCCTAAACCATAATCACCATTAACCAAAAAGATAAATAGGTTTATCATTCACATTTCTCTACTCAAATTAACTCAAGTTTCACTAACTTCACTTAGCAACATTTCTCATCATCAAACCGCCATACCTTAAGAATAAACCAATGTAAAATCCAAAGCGATATTTCTATTAAGCATAGGGCTATGAGATATCCTTTAGAACACTCACTAAAAGCTACACTAACCTTATGATCAACTCAGGCTTCCGAGTAACACTTACGTCACCAATCTCTCAATCACAAAAGCATCATGAGACTACGCCACTAATACCAAAGGCGTACTATCAAAATCTAACTCTCATTTCACCGGGACAAAAGCAACACAAACTCTCTTACCTAATTTCGGCAAAGTTAAAGCTATCGAATCCTCAAAACATACTCTACTGCTCTGCAACATGGCTAAAGAGGGTTCCAATCTACAAAGGAGTAAAGGATAACAACAGGGCACGAAAACGGTAAGAAATTCCAAAGGCAAGTGAGACACGATAGGCATGAGGCTCAAGGAGATGAACTTCGAGAGTAACGGGCTATGAGTACATAGACACATATTGGAGTCAGGAAGATACTTGAGGCGAGGAGAAGATCGGTAAATTTACGTGTAAGGGCATACTTCAACGAGGAAAGCAAGGAAGAAGACGGAATAAGAATGATGCAATAAAAGGGTCAAGGTTTAACTTACACACTTCATAAAGCTTATGGGTCTCTACCACAAGGTCACAACTCCTAAGTTCCCAGGCATACCCTTGGAATAAACACTATGACACTCAGGTAAAGTAGCTTACGCTCAAGAAAGTCCTTTGTAGTAAAAACGATTTATAGTTTTGTTTACCAGGAGCAGGGGTCGAATCATTTTCAAATAATAGCACCGATAAATCCTTAGCACTTTAAAATAAAAGTTTTATCCRTATTATTTATATTATAATAAAAAATATTACAATTCCAAGTTTATYGAAAATTATATACATCGACGAAAAGATTTATTTTGATGAAAATAGAAATCGTAATGAAAAGATAAAAATGTATTGAAATACATTATAATCATCAACTCCAGACTTAAAGTATCAATAACCTTCTCATTTTAAAAGGATGCATTTTTTTTAAAGGAAAAAGGTTTGTTTTTTAACCTATGCATTTAGAAGATAGGGGATTACTCACAAGAAAGCTCTCTTCCAAATTACCAAACTCTCGGTTCCCAACACGCCTCAAAAGGTCAATCATAAGTTCTAAAACCTTAGTCTAACATGTAACTCAACCCTATGCAACCGACTCCACTATTAAATCGTTCTCAACTCAAATGGTCTCAATGGCTAACTAAGATCAAATTATAACACCAATCCATATACCGTCATCACACCCCAAAATATTTCCTTCAAATCTCACATCATTGGGCTTTTAGTCCACATCTAATCCTAAAGTATCCATGTTCAACCCAACAACTTTCAAATCCCGAATACGATTATTAAGTTCCATAACCTAAATGACATATACAAATCACACTTTAGATGAAGAATTTCACCAACCAATCACACTCACTTCACGTCAAGCAACTAGACATTAGAATTACCACGGTATGTCTCACCACACTACTCATGCCTTCCTAACAACATGGCCTCTCAAAAAAATGCTTAAAAGTCAAACCAAACAGCCCTCTCAAAAACAAAAACTACCCGACAAAGGGTAACACCGCACAAAAAGAAAATGGGTTATTTACAAAGTGTCATGGGAGGAAAAGCAAGAAACGGAGGGTAAATCGGGAGGGTGAAAGAGTAGCTTCCATGGTAGAACAACATGAGTTCTAAAGAAGGATAATCGTTAAGGGGTAGGAGGGAAGGTAGGATTGATCAAGGACGGAAAACACACCCGAATCAATACAGGGACGGGGAACGGCTTCGGCTCGACTCAAGGCATGGATAGTCTCTTCTGGCCTAGCTTTCGGAGCATAAGGAGGAATAGGAGAACTCTTCCTCTCGGGGCAACTCTTGATACGGTGTCCGGGCTTCTTGCATTTGTAGCACAACAACAACCTGTTATAGCACCCAATCCCGGGATGATAAGCTTGCTTTCAATTTAAACACTTGTGAGCCTCCTCGGGGGCGATGCTTGATGGAGAAGCTTGTATACTTGGCACATGGCTACTTGGCTCTTGTCCTCTTGGCATGGACTTCCTCTTGTTAGCGGAGGACGAAGATGAGGGCATGAAGAGTCTCTTGCCACGGAGGTTTGGGCGAGGATGGACATGAGCATCAGCATTTCGTTGATTTTGAAGTATTAGAGTAAGAGCTTGCATGATGGCGTTCTCCACTCGGGTTGGTCGTACCATCTTCTTACGGCACAAAATCAAACAAGTTAGAACCTACCAAGTAGCA
>VHZZ01000655.1:86051-109314 GCA_009801015.1 Silene noctiflora
TTTTTCCAAATGACCCATAATATAAACGGAAACTCCGTCAAATATTGCATTAGCTATTTTATGATTGAGACTTGAAAGAAATATAGTCAATTGCCTGTTCAACCAGTGATTTTACTTTTATTCTATCTTCATCACTGAATTACAAGTCTTTGTTTCCATTGAAAATGGAAATGGCATGTTCTTATGGAATGCTTATTTTTATTTTATTTTTTGAGGGTACATTTAGCAGATTGTTCCACATATTAGTGGCTATGACCTATGAGTAATTCGATTGACCACCTCCTTAGTCCCCTTACTCAAATGTGCCTCACTTTATTACAAAACCTGATGCTTGATATGCCTCAAGACTTCAACGAGGAAGAAGTGGAATCCTACTTCGTTAATATTTGCCGAGAGGTGCTTCATACCTATATTGAAACATCATCTGAGGTTGCAATCCGGTTACATCCGAAAGTGTTGTGCAACGCTATAAGGTTCCCTTGGGTTCTAGGAGGCGTAGAGAATTGGCAGCACGCGGTCCTGTCATTGTGGCCACACTACAGGCTATATGCAGTTTCAGAGACGGTTCATTTGAGAGAAATCTGGTAAGATTCTTCCCTCTGCTTTCCACATTGATCAGTGGATCCTGTTCTTCTGCAATCCTGTTGATCTTGGTTCAGCCCCATCCCTCAGATTTCATGTATAATCAGTTTACAACTTTGATTTCGTTGTCGTTTGTATTTTTTATATACATTTTCTTTGTGAGGGTTATTGTAATCTAATGTATACAAATGAACTAGGCGAAGGGGAGTGTATTAGATTTTGGATTGTGGTCGACTGTTGTACAGGGGCGGATTTACAGAGGGGGTGAGGGTTTAATTTTTAGGAAAAAAAATTAGAATTGTTTTAAAAAAAAAAAAGAAAAAAAAAAAAGTTGCAAATCTCATACAGGAACTCGACTATAGAGCAATTAAATTACAACCCCATATCTTTCACTATTTCAATCTTCCCAAAATTTCCTATACCTAATTTGCAATCTTCCCAAAATTTCCTATACTTAATTTCCAATATTTCAAGGCTTCCAAGCAATCAAGTGGCAGCAGAGTAGAAGACATCATCAATCATCACCGTTTCAAATTTTCCGTCTTCGTAAAGTATACTTTAAACTGATAATTTATTTGAGGATTTAGACTATATGAATAATGAATATGATGTTTTTTCTTCATAGGATAATAAATTGATAGAAAATTAGAATTATTGAAATGGTTTTATGGTTGATTGATTGTAAGCAATTTGCCAAATTAGGTTTAGAAAATTGATGAGCAAGCATTAGCAATTTGCCAATTAGGTTCATCTCTATTTGTTGGTTGTAATTGGTTTTTTTGTTGGTTGTGTTTTTGTATTGAGCTAGGCCTATGTTTAGTGTGGAGTTGGCCTAATCCGCGGATTGGTCTTTTCCATGTAATTGAAACGGTTTTTTGATTTAATACTATATTTTTAAATTTCATCGAAAAGAAAATAATGAATTTGATTTTTTCTTTTCCCTTTGAAAGTTTTTTACAATTAGCTAATTAGGTATAAGAAGTTATGTAAGCTTTAAATTGTTGTTTGTAGGTTTGTGGTTAGTGGAATTGACGAGAATATTAACCTTTGGCCTTTTGACAAACTAGTACGGAGTATATGTTCTAATAAGGTTAATATTGATATTTTCCTTGCCAATTGCAAACATGGAACGAGCTTTTTCCACAATGATGTCTATGAATAACAAATTTAGAAATAACTTCGGGAATCAAGTATTGAATGATTGCTTAGAAGTATTGAATGATTGCTTAGTCACATTTATAGAGACAAATGTTTTTCGTCTAGTTCAAACCGATGTACTAGATCGCATTTTCTTGCCTTCAAGCCCTTGGTGTAAATTGTATTATGAAAGAGTAATATTTTCGTGTTTTTTTATGCTCTATAAATTTTATTAAAAATGTTTGTTTTATATTTCTTAAATTATAAGTACGATTTTCGTATTTTGAAAAGTAATTGTGATAATATCCAACACGTCAACTTCTGATTTTGGAAGTTATGTTTTGGTGTAATCGGCCAACTCTGCGAGAAAAAGGAAACTACATCGATGTACTACCTCATACTTTATTTGTTTTTGAGCATATAGTATGTATTTTTTTTTATCTTATTACCTCAAACTTTATTTGTTTTGAGCATCTGTGTATTTTTTCTGAGCTTATGAAAGTTTACATTTAAATTTTAATTTTTTTTCTTGTCAAAACTCAAATTTAACTAAGTTTATAGGTAATGTTTTGAGTTTTATTGTAATTTTTTGAGCTAATTGTCTAAGTAAATAAACTCAGAAACTTTATAGTAATACTCAAAATTTTTAAAACAAAACTCATAAATTTTATTATAATGCTCAAAAATTATAAAAGTGGTGGTAGTACATCAAATGTATAATCCACTTACGGCAACTTTGCCGTGTGTATATTTGCTCAATTCATACTCATTACGTCAAGTATTAGCTTTTCAAACTGTTTGTATTCTTATTTTTGGCTCCATATCTTTTGTCGACTTTCATTTTTCTCGACACATTACTCATACTTTCCTCATGCAAGTAAAGAACTCGTGCCTTCTTGCTCTTCCGCCAACAAACTCTGAAACAGTTCAACTCGACTACAGTACTAACACATAATTTGTGAAGAGCTATTTGTACTTAAATTTCCGCCCACAAAAGTACTCCGGTTGGCCAGAAAATACTAATCTTATTCAAGCATCTTTAAGCACTTAAACAATATTGATCATGGTGAAGCTCATTTTAAATATATACTCCATAAAAGTCTCATCTCAGCAACCAAAAAGCATAGCAGACCATTACAAAGATGCTACTCAATTCTTCCATGAATAAACTTCCTATTACGTTTTGCTCAAAAATGAACGAACATGGTAAGATGTGAACGGAAATATAAATTGATTGCTAAAATGATGAGAGGACATAAACCATATTGATCATAAATAAGAAATATCACAAGCAGGAAGTTCATTCATGGACGCCTTAAAAACGTAAACCAAGATGTTTATCCACGGATAGAGGGATTATAAATTATAAGACGGTATTTATTCTTCTTTATACTTGCCTGGTTGTCGGATACTTGGATCATCTTATAAGGGGTATAGCTTGAAGTGGGTGGGCTTTTAGTAGAGTTAGTCCGAACTTTTCCTCCACATTTATATCTTCAGGACGTAACTCATGAGCATGTTTCCAATTGAAAGAATGAAGAAGAGTTGCTAACATTAGATGCACCATCCTATGAGCCAGTGGCATGCCAGGACACATCCTTCTTCCGGTTCCAAAGGGAATTAGCTCAAAATCTCTACCTTTGAAATCAACTTCACTATCCATAAACCTTTCAGGCGAAAACGACAGTGCATTCGGCCACACGCTAGGGTCACGACCAATTGCCCATAGATTAACCCATATTTGTGTATTCTTGGGGACAAAATAGCCACAAAGTTCGACATCCTTTTCGGCTTTATGTGGTAGTAGAAACGGAACAGGTGGATGTAACCTCAATGCTTCTTTCACCACTGCTTGGATATATGGTAATTTTGAGATGTCAGATTCTTGAATTGGTCCGTTATGCTTCCCAATTACCCGGTCTATTTCATTTTGAGCATTAGCCATTTTTTCGGGATTGCGTAGTAGTTCTGTGAATGCCCACTCTAATGTGCTAGATGTTGTATCCGTCCCTGCTGCAAACAGATCCTGGTAAAAAGAACAAAGATTGATCACATTCAATTACTACAAATTCAATATAAACACAAACATCAAAAAAATTTAACTGAAAGGTGCTATGCTTACTAGTAGCATATGATAGACATCATCAAGGCTCAATGCATCTTCTTCTACAAGCTTGAGGAGAGTGTCCAGAACATCATCTTTAGCACCTTCCTCATCTTTCATTCTTTGATTAATGATCTGCTCAAAGGTTCCCATCACCTTAAGCATAAGACCCTTGATCCGTTTCCGTAAACCTTGCAAGTCCAAGTACCTAACTATAGGAAAAAAATCTGAGATATTAGGAGTTCCAGTAGCCTCCATTATATGCCAAACAAGATCCTTAAAATCTTGTGAAAAGGACGACTCGTGACTAGCCAAATTCACGGAGAACAACGTGTTGGACAACAAGTTTAGCGAGGCAGTGAACCCGGCTTTGCCTATATCAACGGGCAGGTCGTTTTTAAAGCACCATCGTGCATGCTCAAGTAATTCACTGACCTTCTTTTGCCTGATAAATTGGCTAGCATCAAGTCGACGGTTTGTGAATATTTGGATGGTGACAATCTTCCTTAAATTTCGCCACTTGGGACATACAGGAAGCCAAGCCATGGAAAATTTATCATGATTTAACACCCTAACGGCATCTGACTTCTTCCTACTAGAGAAGGCTAAGTCGTGCTTGAGGAACATATCTTTGGCTATTTCCGGGGATGAGATAACAATGGTGGTGACAGTTCCAAACTTAAGAGACATTATAGGTCCATAGGCCTTAGAAAGATTGGTGACAGAGTGATGAAGCTTGTCGCCAAACAGATGAATGTTGCCTATGATAGGCCATGATTTCGGTCCAGGAGGAAGTTTGGGTTTGCCAGATTTTGAGGCGAGCTTAAGTAAGAAAAGGAAAGTTAAGACGAGAAAGAAAAAATATGTTATTTTGTGATAATCCATGAATTCAGAACTGTAAGATCTGTAGGAATGCTCCTGATGTTGGCAGCGGATATATATAGGAACCGCTAATGATTTAGTTTGGCCTTAGAATTTATGTACTCCTGTCGTCTCAATCATTTGTTTACCTTTGATTAAAATATCCCTCACATAGAATAAAAAGGGTAAACAAATGATTGGGACAAAGGAAGTAAATGAGTTCACACCAGCAGCAGAAACAAAACAGCAAATCATTCATCCGAAAAATAATCAGTGAGGGTTATAAAAACGGTGTCATGTGTTCGACCAACCCATATAATTGTTCAAGGATTGATACGAGTTATACCAGGCTAAGCCGATATCTGACCAGTATGTAGCACCTGCTACCGAATTACTTGGCTGATACAAGGCCAATAAAGACGTAACTAAACTAATACGGCTTTTAAGGGATGTAATAGAAGTAATAATAAACCATGGCCACCGGACGCACCTCTGTGACCGTTACAGTGATCAAACAGTCAATACAACAGAAAAATCGCGGTAGGCTTGCATTCGACTAGCGTATAACTAATCACCTCACATGAACAATGAAAGAAACCGAAACAACTCACCTAAAATTCACGACATTACATAATTACATTAATACAACCAACAAAAAATGTCTAATTGAGTAAATTGTGTCCTTAATTATTTCATGTTAAATCATAGAAATACGATAACGAACCTCAAAATTTACGCGCATTTTAACAAACAGTTGGTGTGCAATTACTCTTCAGTCATATCATTAACACAAAACGAGTGAAGCAAAGATTGACAGCAAAAATTCGGTAATTCAAACAATTAATTGAACAATATTGATCAAAAATATGAATTCCTAACATTTTTTTAGGTATGAATGATTGATCAAATCCAAGAAAGATTACCTAATTGACGAGTTCCTCGGAAAGTTGCTTGAAAGGGTTGAGTGAATTTCAAATTCGAGTAAAGGCAGTTAGAATTATTTTTACCGAGTTTTTGAGAGACCACTTTTATGACGAACTTTATACGTTCGGTAACTTTCTAAGGTTACGACTTGTAGGAGTGTAACCGAGCCGAGGAGATTCATATTGTAAAAATAGAGTCCGAGCTCAAGCTTGAATTCTTGAAACCAAAGTTTAAGCTCGGCTCATATAATATTTTATAAATTTGAGTTGAGTCCGAGCTTTGTTTGAGTACATTTTTTCTTGAGCATTATTTGAATTTGAGTTGAGTCCGAACTTTTTATGTTATTTTATTTTCCAAATTAATACTTTAATTAATTTATCATAAAAATGTATTGGTTTAAATATTATTGATAAACACTATGGAGTATGTTACATTAATTAAAAAAAAAAAAAAATCAAACAAGCCTCCAAGCCGAGCCCACTCCCTAGTGGGCTCGAGCTCAGTTGACTGATCTCAAGTTGAACTTTGACCGAGGCGATTTCAAGGGCTTGTTGAGCAGACTCACCTCATTTACAACCTTAATCAAGATTACTCTTTTATTTAATATAATACTTCATTTAAAAATGAGGAAAAACATTTTATCACTGACACTTGATCATGTGTATTATTCCGTCCGTCGCGTTACTTCTTTTGTAAAGAATATTTTAGTTACATGTAAATAAATGATTAGAACGGATGGAAAAGGGATCCATTTTACGGCATTTATAAGTTATAAATGCCGTAAAATGGATCCCTTTTCCATCCGTTCTATTATAACGGTTTTATTAATTTGATATTGTAATTTGTAAAGTACTCACTGTTTGTAAGATCTAAGAAGAAAATGTCATCTGAAATGTTCCAGACTTGGACAAAACTATTACAGGCTTACAGCAGCAGTAAATGTTGGGCCTTGCAAATCACAATGATTTGGAGTCGATTGACACGATTTATCATATGGATGCAGTCGGTACGAGTTGAAAAACCTGTGTTTACATTGAAAAATTAAATTATGGTAAGAACATCTAGTGGTTAGCTTATTCTTTGAACTCTTGGTAGTGCTTTAACATGGAGTCCTATATCTAACCCTCCTCGTCTCGTCGCCTAACTTGAACCGAAAGAACTGAAGAAGCGCGATTGAAACTATCTTCATCTGCCTGTAAGCAAAGTCTTTTCCAAGACAAATTCGAGGCCCGGCCTGCCACATTCAATATGATACAGGTGTTCAGAAGAAGCAGAAACACTGAAACAAGTATTGTTTCCTCCATGAGATGTTGCACATGTCAGATAGCTTAAGTAGACAACTAGTACATTCAATTAGGGGTAGATAACCGTAATCTGGATCGGTAAAAGGAACACTTACATAAATGCTATGAATTTGACAGGTGATTCTGGTTGGAAAACTCCACTACGGTCAAGCGGCCATTGCTCTGGCCGAAATTCCTCAGCATCATCTCCCCAGATGTAAGGCATTCTATCCATTGCAAAGGCTATGTAGTATATGTCATCTCCTTTCTTCACATTGATACCATCTGGCAGTACATCATCTGCTTCTGCTGACCTTCCATCCTACATTGTGATATATGCAGCAACAACAACGAAATCCCGTAACATTAACCCTGTCGAAAATACAAAGGTATTTCCACATGAACAGAAAACAGTAAGAGACTGATACTTTGTTGTACAGAAAGCACAGATAATCCTGCCAACTACAATATTACGCCAGTGCCTCAAGGCTCAGCTGAAGAGGTAAAAGAGAGTCAGATATGTGGAGTCTTAAAATAATTAGGATGCTGTTTTCGAATGACTTGTGATAAGATAAAATCGAAAATTGCATTGAATGACAGCTATATATTTCGCTACAAAAAGAAGTGCAGTGAGTTGAGAATGGAAACAAGACAGTTTTGTGCATCAGTCTGCCTTATTTTATACTACCTAGAAGCCAAAGAAATAAATTCATACTGAAAAACAAAAATTGCAAACCTATAAACAGGTCAAAACAAAATAGGAATCACCACAGGAACTCCAGGATAAAGCCTGAAAGTCTCTGTAAGAGCAGCATGAAGGTAATGCATCTTGTCTAGTGCTACATCAGTCACTCGATCAACGAGATTATCGACATCAATCACAGTCTCAGACCCTAATATAACTTCCTTCACCTCTTCAACAATCTTTTCATAAATGGGTTTTCACAAAGCATGTAAATAAACAATGAGATAGTATTTGCAGTACTATCTTCTCCTGCAATCATGAAGTTCAAAAATTATGTTATTGTCAAAAATTATGTTAATAAAACTGACCACAAACGAGCTTTCAAGGCGAAGCGTAGTGTGTTCGGGCTCGTTTTGCTCGAGCCCGAGCTGGAGCTCAGTTTGACTAATCTCGGTTTTACCGAACCGATTCCAAGGACTTGTTGAGCGGGCTCACCTCATTTTCTGCCTTAGTAAAGGGGACTCGTATCATTGACATTGGTCATGTTTATTAGTCAGTCCGTCTCTACCTTTTCTTTAACGAATATTTTAGTCAAAGATAAATAAAATTATTAGAAAGAATGGAATAGTGATCAATTTTAGTCATTTACTACCGTTTTAGTAATTTTGATAACTTTTTTACTCTGAATTGTTAAATTGTCTCGCAACAAATTAATAAACCACATCGCTTAAACTTGTCCTGTATTACTGCGTACTTGTATTGTGATCTTAAAAAAGTACAGTAACAACAAGGTTTAAGGTTGGGTCTTAGAAATCACAATGATTTGGGGTCGGTTGAAACGAAATTTGTCATATAGATGCAGTCGGTACGAGTTGAAAAAACTTTGTTTCCATTAATCCATTGACTAATACAAGTATGGTAAGAACATCTAATAGCCCTAGTAACCCTTCTTGTTTCGTCCCCTAACTTGAACTGAGAGAACTGAAGACGGGCAATAGAAACTATCTTCATCTGCCTGTAAGCAAAGTCTTTTCCAAAGCAAATTCGAGGCCTGTCACATCGAATATCATACAGGTAATAATGTCAATCAGATGTTCAGAAGACGCAGAAACACTGGAAACTAAGTACTGTCTCCTCTCATGAGTGTTGCATATGTCAGATAGCTTAACTAGTACGTTCAATTAGGGGTAGATACTCGTAATCTGAATCAGATAAGGGAATACTTACATGAAAAGCAATGAATTTGAAAGGTGATTCAGATTGGAAAACTCCATTACGGTCAAGCCATCGCTCTGGCAGAAATTCCTCAGCATCATCTCCCCAGATGTAAGGCATTCTACCCATTGCAAAGGCTATCTCCTTTCTTCATCTTTGTTACCATCTGGCAGTACATCATTTTCTACTGCTGATGACCTTCCATCCAACAAACAACTCTCAGCCAGAAACAGTTTCGGCGTTTCTCTGTACTTTCAAAATCGGGATAACACTGCTTACATCGAATCATCTTACCTTCTCAAAGGCTATCAAAATGTAAAGTCAACAGGCCAGGGCAATTGTCTTCCTAGGGATGATAATGAGATGAGACAGCTCGCGAGCAACTCAAGAATGGAAGCTCGCGAGCAACTCGTGAATGGAAGGTCAGCAACTAGAGAAGCAGAAAGTTACTTACATGGATGTCAAAAACAACATTAACCTGACAATATTCCGAATAATCCTGACTAAATTCCGCAGCATTTCTTCAAAAAACAGCACAGCTGAAATCACTTAACATCCTGGTTGAGAACTCCACACTTGAAAGTTTCCTCTGTTGCTTCCATTTGTTTCCATCAACAGCAAAAATCCCTTCCCAAAACAAATCTCTTAATATATCGATGTTGTACTTCCCTTTTGCGTACTTCTCAACCATGGTCTTCAAATATGCTCCATGGTTCGAACATCTGTTGTTCGAAAACACTTTGATCCAAGGCAAGAAGTGTTCAAGTGGAATAGTTGGAAAAACACGGTTCCATCAATGGGTGGACAGTGAGAATATCGGATTGATTTTCCAGAGTAGTTCCTTATAAACAGAGCCAAGACGGCGATAAAAATAACAAAATGATGACTGTTATAACAGTGAAAATGGCTGAAAAGAGTCGATGTCTTAAGAAAAATCGGATATAAAAGCAAACAAAAGAAATACAACCCAACTAAATATAAAAAAAAAAATTGTTGTATGAGACCTTATATGATAGGAGTGACCCTTAAGAACAATAGCCGAAATCATAATCCAATTAATCCCCTTTTCTTATTAATAACTTCGACAGATTTACTCAGAAAAAAAAAGGATACAATCAGCATTAGATGTAAGAAACAAATTATCTTCCAGTTCGAAATCTTACAATTGAGAAGATTATCTAATGAAGGGAATAGCTTGAAGTGGCTGAACCTTTTGTAGTGTAACTCCAAACTTTTCTTCCACATCTATTTCTTCAGGACTTAACCCATGAGCATGTTTCCAATTAAAAGAATGTAGAAGAGTTGCTAGTATAAGATGCACCATCCTATGAGCCAGTGGCATGCCGGGACACATTCTTCTTCCTGCTCCAAATGGTATCAGCTCGAAACTTCTGCCCTTAAAATCAATTTCACTTTCCAAAAACCTTTCGGGCAAAAATGAATGAGCGTTTGGCCATACGCTTGAATCCCGACCAATGGACCATACATTGACCCATATTTGTGCATGTTTGGGTACAAAAAACCCGCAAAGTTGTACATCCTCTTCGGCTTTATGGGGCACCAAGAATGGAACTGGTGGGTGTAACCTGAATGTTTCCTTCACCACTGCTTGAATATATGGTAACTTCAAGATGTCAGATTCTTGAATTGCCCCATTATCTTTGCCAATTATGTGGTCCAGTTCATCTTGAGCTTTTGCCATTTTTTCTGGGTTGCGAAGTAATTCTGTCAGTGCCCATTCTAATGTGCCAGAGGTTGTGTCAGTTCCCGCTACAAATAGATCCTAGTACACACCAAAAGTATACATGAGAAACGGTGCAAGCGATTGAGAGATAATATTAGACTATTAGTGTCTTAATAATCCATTGATATATAGATAGGAGATTACCCATAATGAAAATTGCCACATAATTCCATCAAACTATTTTTTTTACAGATGAAAATGGAATAAACAAGGCTATTTAAGGTCTACAATAATTTTGAGCCGGCTACCTCAATTGTCACTTTGTATAATGCTCCGTCAAATCTAAACACAACGGCCATCTTCAACTATCTAACATGTCATTCAGCTGGGGTCGACTTCGTGGGAGATCATTTTTCGGGCATACTATTATCGGGTCATTGATCTTGTGATACGCTGATCTATTTTTTTGAATGGAATCCGTCATTTCAGGTCGTCTAGAAACATCTCGAATCCTTTCAAATAGGCTCATTCTCAGGTCAGAAGTCAGAACATTGGTTTCAGATCACTTTGGGTTTTAGTTGACTTTAAAGTTGTATTTTGCATGTCCAAATCGGGTTTGGTTGGGATAATTCAGGTCAGATCATTTGATTCGTCAAGTTTATTAGAAAGAAAGACCCATATTTCTCAACAATATAGCAGCTACTTCACCCTACTAGTCAAGAATGTTTTGAAAGACAGAATAACGGGTTTTCAGATCAATTTAGAACGGAAAAAGACGTCAGATTGGAGACGAATTGCTAATAAATGTTGGCTTGAAAAACAGGAAACAAGGGATTTCAAAAAAAAAAAAAAAAAGAAAAAAACAGGAAACCTTACCATGAGCATATGTCTGACATCTTCAAGGCTCAATTCATTATCTTCAACCAGCTTAAGTAGAGTACCAAGAACATCATCTTTTACGGCGGCACCATCACTCAATCTTTTTTCAATAATCCTATTGAAAATTCCGACCATCTTATCATAATTAACCGAAGTCTTTCTCAGCACTCCCTGCAGATCCAAGTGCCTAACCAATGGGAAAAAATCCGAAACATTCGGCGTAGCACCCAATTCCATCATAGCCCAAACAATGTCCTTAAACTCTTGCAAATCAGAGGAATCATAGCTTCCTAGATCAACCGAGAAAAAGGTGTTGGACAACAAATTTAATGTGGTAGTAAACGCGGCCTTGCCTATGCTAACAACCTGGTCTGTCTCACAACAAAGTCGTACATGATCAACTAGCTCACCAACTTTCCTCTGCCTTAAACCCTGGCTTGAATCGAGTCGTTGGTTTGTAAATAGTTGAACAACCGCGATTTTCCTAAGGTCACGCCATTTTGAGCATACAGGGAGCCACACCATAGAATGTTTATAGTGGTTCGATACCCTAGCTGCATCCGGGAATGCTCTACCAGAAAATGTTAAATCGTGCTTAAGGAACATTTCTTTGGCTACTTCAGGGGATGATATTACTACGGTGGTCACAGTCCCTAACTTAAGAGACATTATAGGACCGTACTTTTTTGATAACTCAGCGACAGAACGATGTGGTCTATCGCCAAGCTGGTGTATGTTGCCTATGATAGGCCATGGTTTAGGTCCCGGAGGAAGATCGGATTTAGTAGAATTTCGACAAATCTTAATGACGTAAAAGATGACGACGAAGATTATGGTAATAAGAATTAGAGACATGGTGTAAGGTTCCATAGTTGTAGAAGCTTTATCAAACAAGCTTCATACCTATTAAATCTAGATCCATAACATCCCTTATATACTTAAATTTGAGCACAAACACTTGGAATATTCACAAAGCACATTTAAATTTACAATAAGGAGTATAAAATAATATTCTAACGCGTCAACATGTCATTTAGATAGCTTTAGTTTCATAACATCTTTGCCGTGTGTACATTTTGACCACATGATGCAAAAAAATTCATTAAAAAAAATATAGAAAACTATGTGTGGTAAGCTGTCAGGCTGGACAATTATTAAACTTCAAATTATAGCTGTTCATGGGTTGTCCCGCCCATTTGGCCCGTCCTGTCCGGCCCAATTTTTTAGCGGGCTTGGACAAATATTTTTTACCAGAAAAATTAAGAGAGCGGGTCAAGCCCGGCCCACCAAGCTAATTGAGCGGGTATGGAAAATAAGTAAAATCCGTGGGCCGGCCCGTTAAACCCGTTTACGGTTTAAAATTTAAATCCTATACTTTTTACTCTTAAAAATGACATTTTTTAAAAAATTTGTATCAATTTTATAGTGATGTCTAACACTAAAATAATAATATGTAAAACATAATACATAAACTATAAGGGTAAACATATAACTGAAATATTTATATTTTTAATTAACAAAATATTTAAATTAAATAAATGTTCAAACAATATTAATGTAAATCATGACAATTGTAAGATAAATTATAATTAATTATATTGATTATTATTCTTTAATTAATTTAAAATTGGATTAATGTATATTTATAATTTTTTTAATAAGAAAACGGAAGCCCGGGGGCTACCCGGCCCACAAGAAAAGGGCGGGTACGGACACAACGTTAGACCCGTTTAAGCGGGCGGGCCTTACTCTACTTTGGCCCGTTGGGTAGAATTATTCATTTTGGTCAGGCCCATGTCCGGCCCGAACCCGAAAATGATCAGCTCTACTTCAAATATAAAGGGTCAATCAATCAAAGTGTACTTAACAAAATACAAAGAAACAATCTTACTGTACTTCATAAAGTTCCTGATGTGGCGGAGCGCCGGAGCCAAAATATCACGTTAGGGGGTGAGAAGTTTCAACAGGGTGGACTATTAATTAATATAATACAATAAAATTAAAAATGTTCCTACTTCAATTTTTTCTTCCTTTGTTATTTCATTGTTTAGCGGGGGCGGCAACCTCCATTGCTAGCCCCCGCCTAACTCCCTAAAGTCCCTTCTACGCATATTTTTTTCTTTGTTATTTGTGAGATTAATGACCATATTTTTCATCAACTTTCATTTTCCTCGACATGTTATTAGTATCAGGCTCATACATGTAAGAACTAAGGAGTATATTCTAGGATATAGGGAGAATACTTTACTCAAATTTTCACATTCTTGCTCTTCTGCCAACAAACTCTTAAACACAACTAGTCTACTACAGTACAACACATAATTGATGAAAAACTATTTGTACTTAAATTTCCTCACACAAAAGTACTCCTTTTGGACAAACAATACTAATTTTATTAAAGCATCCTTAAGCCTCCAAAACAATACTTATATAAGTTTCATTCAGCAACCCAAAAGCATATCAGACCATTACAAAAGTGTTACTCCAATCCGCGAATAAACTTCCTGCTAAGTTTTGCTCATAAGTCGCTAAAAGATGTAAAGGTCACAACCTATATTGATAAAAGATAACAAAAATAATACGAGTACTCAGTAAGAAATATCACAAGTTGGAAGTTCATTCATGGACGGCTTAAATGAAAACCAAGAAGCTTATCCACGGACAGAGGAATTATAAGACGGTTATTTATTAATTTCTATGCATAAAAGAACTCGGTTACTTGCCTGCTATGTAGTCGAATACTTGGATCATCTTATAAGAGGTATAACTTGAAGTGGCTGGGATTTTAGTAGTGTTAGTCCGAACTTTTCCTCCACATTTATATCTTCAGGACGTAAGCCATGAGCATGTTTCCAATCGAAAGAATGAAGAAGAGTTGCTAACATTAGATGCACCATCCTATGAACCAGTGGTATGCCGGGACACATTCTTCTTCCTGCTCCAAATGGTATAAGCTCGAAATTTCTGCCCTTAAAATCGACTTCACTTTCCATAAACCTTTCAGGCAAAAATGAAAGAGCGTTTGGCCATACACTTGAATCCCGTCCCATGGACCATACGTTGACCCATATTTGTGCATCCTTGGGTATGGAGAACCCGCAGAGTTGTACATCCTTTTCGGCTTTATGGGGTACTAAGAATGGAGCCGGTGGGTGTAACCTGAATGTTTCTTTCACCACTGCTTGAATATATGGTAACCTTGAGATGTCAGATTCTTGAATTGCCGTAGTATTTTTGCCAATTATTTGGTCTAGTTCAGCTTGAGCTTTTGCCATTTTTTCTGGGTTGCACAATAATTCTGTCATTGCCCATTCTAATGTGCTTGATGTTGTGTCCGTCCCGGCTATAAATAGATCCTGATGCACACCAAAAGTATATATGAGAACAGGTGATGCATGCGATCAAGATATATCAGTGTATTGAATGCTCTTTGGCCATTGTCACCAGTGGCGGGATGAGGTGTTGATTGCACAGTCTTACCCATTCAATATAGATTGTATATTATTCATGATGAAAATCGGGACGTAAATTGTATAAAAACTATGTTACTTCATAATAAAAAATGGAATAACCAAGGGTACCGAAGTTCCAAAATGATTTTGAGCCCAGCATTTCTGGATCATAAACTCTCACTGTGTATTGTGAATTTATGATGCTCCATCAACTCTAAAAACAATGGCCACGTTCAAATGACACTTTTAAAACCTGGCAAACTAGTCATTCGAGTCAGCCACTTTGAACCAGGACACGATGTTCTCGAGTCGTTTCTGGTACAGGTCAGCTTGGGTAGGGTAATTTTCGATTCAAGTCATTTGGGTCGTCGTGAATCAATTAGGTTTTTGTTTGAAATCAATTCACTTGGGTCATTTGGAGTCAAATCAGGTTATGTTCTGATCAGGTAATTGTGAATCAGACCATTTGGGGTTCGGATTGAGTCATCACGTTTATTTGCCGTAATGACCCATAGTTTTCTCTGTTTCAGCAACAAACTAGTGACTAATTTAGCATAGTACTCCGTAGTTAATAATGTAGCAATCAATCAGGAGGTTCTTGCTTAAGGAGGGTCAGGGAGCAGACATGCAATCTATTTTTAATGATGTTTTTAAGACAACCCATGATAATATATATGCTTGGAAAACAGAAGTCTTACCATGAGCATATGTCTGACATCTTCAAGGCTCATCTCATTATCATCAGCCAGCCTAAGTAGAGTACCAAGAACATCAGCTTTTACGGCAAGACTGTCACTCAATCTTTTTTCAATAATCCTATTGAAAACTCCGGCCATCTTATTATAATAAACCGAAGTCTTTCTCAACACTCCTTGCAAATCCAAGTGCCTAACCAACGGGAAAAAATCCGAAACATTCGGCTTCCCAACTAATTCTAACACATGTCGAATAATGACCTTGAAGTCTTGCTGACTCGACGAATCATGGCTACCCAGATCAATTGAGAAAAATGTGTTGGACAATAAATTCAACGTTGTGGTAAAGACGGCCTTGCCCAGGTTGACAACCTGGCCTTTCTCACAACAATGTCGTACATGATCAACTAGCTCACCTACTTTCTCCTTCCTTAAACCCTCACTCGAATCCAGACGATGGTTAGTGAATACCTGAACCGCCGCAATTTTCCTAAGGTCACGCCATTTCTGTCCTACTGAGAGAAAAACCATGGAATGCTTATGATGGTTTGATACCCTAGTCGCATCCGGGAAGGCTCTGCCAGAAAATGTCAAGTCATGCTTAATGAACATTTCTTTGGCTACTTCAGGGGATGATATTACTATAGTGGTCTTAGTCCCTAACTTGAGAGTCATTATGGGACCATACTTTTTTGATAACTCGGCGACAGAACGATGTGGATTGTCACCGAGCTGGGGTATGTTGCCTATGATAGGCCATGCTTTAGGACCCGGAGGAAGTTTGGATACAGTAGATTTTTGACAAATTTTGATGACGAAAAAGATGATGAAGATTATAGAGATGAGAATTAGAGATAAGATGTAAGGTTCCATTGTTAGAAAAGATTTAAGTTTCAAACCTATTAAATCTAGATCCATAAAAACCCTTATATAGGCCACAAGAATATTACTCAAGTTTGAGCACAAAAAACTTGGAAATATCACAATGCATGTTAGAATATACTCTCGCCGTCTCTAAAATATCTTTCATTTTTTACTTTTTTATTGTTTTAAATTACCTTTCAATATATCACGTGCATTTCATCTCAGCCACACATTTATCTCACTTGCATCATCATATGTGATCCTTATTTGCTAATATCTATACTCCTTAAATCATACAATTTTCATATTTTGGAAAGTAATTGTGATAATATCCAACACATCAACTTCTTGTGTAGGTAGTTTTAATGTAATCGGCCGACTGTGTCGTGTGTACATTTTGCTCAATTCATACTCATTAAGTCAAGTATCAGCTCTTGAAGTGTTTGTGTTCTTATTTTGACCATATAAATTGTAGGCCCAGATGCATAATAATATCCAAAAATAAACAAAAGCTTCCGATTTTGACCAAAAATATGTGGGGTCACTTGTGAGACTGGACAGCGGGATCTAACAGTCTAAAAGCTTCCGATTTTGAACAGTGAGATGCTTCAAAGAATCGGAATAGTAGTAGAGTATATTATTAAACATCAAATGTGCTAAAAGAGGATATTCAAATTAACTATTGAACTAATCATATTCGTCTTGTTTAGGTACTAGATAAATATTTTGTTTTTATTTGAGGAATGAACGGCACAATCAGTCAAGACCCAAGAGTGTGCATAACCAAAATAGACACCACTTTTTCCAACAATTAGAAGAACAACCGTACTTCTTAGTTCTTCATATTTTACTCCCTTTGTCCACTAATAAAGCTCTACTTTCCTAGTTTTCTTAGTTCTTCATATTTTACATTTAAATTTTCGCATATTTCTCCTCATGTATATTATTATTTAGGGTCACTGAGATTAATGGCTCCAATCTTTTGAAAACTTTCATTTTCCTCGGCATGTTACTAATACTTGTGCACATACAAGTAAGAACTTTCACCAAGGCCGGCCTCTCTTGCTCTTCCGCTAACTCTTAAACAGGTCAACTCTACTACAGTCTACACCTAATTTGTGAAAAAATATTTGTACTTAAATTTCCACACACAAAATCACTCTTTCATTTCAGCAACCAAAAAGCATAGCAGACCATTACAAAGATGCTACTCCATTCTTCCATGAATAAACTTCCTGGTATGTTTTGCTCAAAAGTTAACGAAAATAGTAAGATGTGAACGGAAATATAAATTGATTGCTAAAATGATGTGAGGTCACAACTCACAAACCATATTGATCACAAATAATAAAGATGAAATATCACAAGCAGGAAGTTCATTCATGGATGCCTTAAATGAAAACAAAGATGTTTATCCATGGACAGAGGAATCATAATAAGACGGTATTTATTCTTCTTTATGCATAAAACAAAGCAGTTACTTGCCTGGTTGATGGATACTTGGACCATCTTATAAGGGATATAGCTTGAAGTGATTGAGCTTTTTGTAGAGTAAGTCCAAACTTTTCCTCAACGTTTATATCTTCAGGACATAACCCATGAGCGTGTTTCCAAGAGTTGCTAACATTAGATGCACCATCCTATGAGCTAGTGGCATACCAGGACACATTCTTCTTACTGCTCCAAAGGGAATTAGCTCAAAATCTCTACCCTTTGCATCAACATCACTTTTCATAAACCTTTCGGGCAAAAACGAAAGTGCATTCGGCCACACGCTTGGGTCACGACCAATTGCCCACAGATTAACCCATATTTGTGCATTATTGGGGACAAAGTAGCCACATAGTTCTACATCTTTTCGGCTTTATGTTGTAGTAGAAAACGAATAGGTGGGTGTAACCTTTAGGTTTCTTTTACCACTGCTTGGATATATGGTAATTTTGAGAGGTCGGATTCTTGAATTGGTCTGTTATGCTTCCCAATTACACGGTCTATTTCATTTTGACCATTATCCAGTTTTTCAGGATTGCACAGTACTGTGAATGCCCACTCCAATGTGCTCCCTGGCTCCCTGCTGCAAACAGATGCAGCAGATCCTGGTAAAAAAAAATTGACCACATTCAATTACAGATTAAGGATTTACAGCAAATTCAAAATACTCATTTTCTTCTTTCTCTCACCAACTATCGTGCAACAATAGAAGCTACGCTACGTTCCAAATTGCCATGCGATCACCTCTAATTGGTGATAAACCACACAAATCTAAACAAGCACCGCAAAATAGCTCTAAGTTCTCCTTTTGATGCTACAACAAACATTACCGTGATGGATAAGTACCTCAAAGGCATATACAAGGGTAGGAGCTCGGGCGTACGTAGCCTTATGTATAGAGAGAGGTTGTTTCAAACTACCAACAACATTACCCCAATCCCTCTACTCCTTTAGGGCTTCTGCAAATGGTGGAAGTAACTTTCCCTGGTTTGTTTTGTAGAAGACCAAAATTGGAGATTGCGTCAACTCATCAACCATTATAAAAAAAAATATAAGCAATAGTCGGTCAATGCAATGTTCGATGAAATTTCATTAGAAAGTTACCCAAATCAACGATTGATCATGCTACCACTACTATGAAATGCATCATACACATCACCCGATTGACAACAGAGAGATGTTTTTGTATACAGATTTAAATTTTCAACTATAACCAATCAATACACATCAGTTTTTTTTTAGCTGAAAGTTGTTGTGCTTACAAGTAGCATATGATAGACATCATCAAGGCTCAATGCATTATCTTCTACAAGCTTGGGGAGAGTGTCTAGAAGGGATTTATGGGTTGCAACTGAGACTCCGTTGTTCAAAGATTGATAAATTAAGAGGCATAGAGTATCTGATCGTGGACAGCCGTAGAGCCCATCATTTTTAGTTTTCACAAAGTTTTATGACTGCCTTGTTTTACTATGCCACAGCAACATTACCTCATGGCTCAACGACTCCTGCAAAAGATGAGATAAGGGGGCGTCAAGTGAACGTGGTTGTGACCTTCCCAGTGTGTTACTTAGAAATGTTGTTTCTAACTAAATGTTAGATTGTGTCGAGAACTGCACTGGCAAATGAAGCACAAACTGCTAAGCAGCATGGCACTTGGCTGATACTATACTAATAAAGACGTAACTAGACCAGTACGGCTTATATGGGTGGTATAAAGACCAAACTATACCAATACGGCTTATACAAGGCTAATCAAGACGTAACTAGACCAATACGGTTTATATGAGTGATATAAAGACATAACTAGACCAATACGGCTTTTAAGTGATACTCCGTATTAAAAATGTCATAATAAACCATGACACTAGACTTGCCTCCCAGACCGTTACAGTGATCATGACCGATATTGCGAGTTAATACAATGTATACAGCCAATACAACAGAAAAATCGCGGTAGGCTTGCGTTCGACTAGCGTATTAACTAATCATATCGCATGAACGTGAAAATAATCAAACAACTCAACTAAAATCCACAACTATGTAATCAAAATTAACTGTTTGCTTAATTATTTCATGTAAAATCAAATAAATACAATAACGAACATCAAAATTTACGCGCATTTCAACAAACAGTTGATGTGCAATTACTCTTCAATCATATCATTAACATAAGACGAGTGAAGCAAAGATTGAGAGCAAAAATCCGACAATTTAAAAAATTAATTGAACTATACTGATCAAATATATGAATTCCAATCAAATATTTTAGGTATGGATGATAAGATGATTGATCAGATCAAGTTAGCGTACCTAATTGATGCGTTGTGAAGATTTGGGCTCCTGTGAAGTTTCTTGTAAAAGGGTTGAGGGAACTTCAAAATTCGACAAAGGGCGCCAGGGCGGTTAGAAGTATTTTTCCCGAGTTTCTGAGAGACCACTTTTTTTCGTGTATATACCACCCGGCATCTGGTTTAATCCGGACTTGAGCCGGGTAATAGGACGATAAAACTTTTTCTTATAAATTTCAGTACGGATGCATTTACAGGCTTCAAACTAACTTTATGTGTTTTGTAATTTCTATAGTTAAGAGTTTTATTTAATATTTTCAAATTAAACCGAGATTAGACATTTTATCATTGGCACGGGACATGTTTATTACTTTTGAGTCTTTGACCCCTAAAAGACTCGATTATTTATTTACATTTGATCAGGATGAATGAAGTAGTGATCCATTTTATGTACCCGTATTATTACTTTTGGCAACATTTTCAGTAAATGTGAAATAGTGTCACAAATAATTTATAAGCCACATTGCTTCTTTTCTTACAATTCTTGTGTAAGCTTTTTTTTGTGTATTATTAGGTAGGGATGGCTATTAGCACGGGCTGATCCTGGTCTGGCCCGCCTCCCCTACCTAACCTGGCCCGGGTCATAAATTTCAAACGTGGCCCGCCCTTGGCCGCCTATTTAGTAAAAAAAAGTTTTACATAGGTCCGTCAGCCCAGCCTGCCCACGACCCTGCCTCAGGGTCAAACATTCTTCCAGCCCGGCCCGGTCAAGCCCGCCCTCCTGGCCGGTTCTTGGCCTAACCATAGCAGTCGGGCCCGCCCCTGGCCAGCTTGGCCCGAACCCGACCCGATGCCACCTCTATTACTAGGTATTTGCAATTTGTGATGAAGAACTTTATCGTTATAGTGGTCATAGCCGACTCGAATCCAGATAAAATCGGATGGTATACACACAAAAAAACTAGGTACTTGCAATTTGTAAAGCATCATATCTCATAAATGTCTTCCCTGAAATGTTCCAAACTTCAACAAACCATGTACAATGACAACAAAGATTCGGACTCACAAATCACAATGATTCGACCATCAAAATGATTTAGGGTCGGTTGACACGATTTATGATACAGTCGGTACGAGTTGAAAAACTGTGTTTACATTGACAAAGCAAAATATGGTTTCTTGAGACCTTAAAAGTAGTTCTCAATTGCTTGACAATCATACCCAGTAGTTTAGCTTATTCTTTGAGCTCTTGGTAGTGCTTTAACATGGAGACCCCCATCAATATGGAGTGTAAGCATAGTCCTATAAGTAACCCTCCTCGTCTCGTCCCCTAACTTGAACCGAAAGAACTGAAGAAGCGCGATTGAAACTATCTTCATCTGTCTGTAAGCAAAGTCTTTTCCTAGACAAATTCGTGGACCGGCCTGCCACATCCAATATCATACAGGTAGTAATGTCAGTCAGATGTTCAGAAGACGCGCAAAGCCGGAAACACTTGAAACTAATTATTGTTTCGTCTCATGAAATACTTAACCTGGTTGGGAAAAAGAAACACTTACATGAAATGCTATGAATTTGAAAGGTGATTCTGGTTGGAAAACTCCATTACGGTCAAGCCATCGCTCTGGGCGAAATTCCTCAGCATCATCTCCCCAGATGTAAGGCATTCTACCCATTGCATAGGCTATATAGTATACATCATCTCCTTTCTTCACTTTGTTACCGTCTGGCAGTACATCATCTTCTAGTGCTGACCTTCCATCCTACATTACGGTATATGCAACAACAACATTAACATTACCTAGTGACTTGAAAACCTCGCAACATTAGCCCTGTGCTGAAAATTCAGAGATTTTACCACAGGAACTCCAGGATAAAGCCTCAAGGTCTCTGTAAGAGCTGCATGAAGATAATGCATCTTGTCAAGTGCTTCATCAGTCACTCGATCAACAAGATTATCGACATCAAGCACTGTCTCATCGGACCCTGATATTACTTCCCTCACTTCTTCAACAATCTTTTCCTGAATCAATGGGTTTCGGCAAAGCATATAGACAAACCATGAGATTGTATTTGCTGTACTATCTTTTCCTGCAATCATAAAGTTCAGTATAATGTCCCTTAGATATTTATCCGTCATCTGGTCAGGATCTACCATACTGAGTTCCAGAAATCTAGACAGTATATCTTCCTTCACATCCTGCAAAAGATACAATCATGAATTGTTAATAAGACGATTGAATGTACAAACTCTTTCAGCAATTTAATCTTTTGCGCGAACAAAAAAACTGAGAGACAGTTAAAAATCGAGTTGTTAAATTGCGAGTCCTTATTCATATCTTACAGAATGTTGCTGTTGCGCTAGTTGTTTCCTCTTTGTGGTGATCACTTCATTAACAAATCCATTGACGATTTTAATGTTTTTCTTAAGAGACGCTTCAGAGCCGATATTAAGTGCTTTCTTAATCTTCCAAGATGGATCAACATATCTCCAGTACACCAATGCATTTGCATCATCAAAAGCCTTCATAAATTCAATCCCTTCCTTGCTTGATCCTTCAAGACACTTCAATTCCACCCCAAATCCAACTTTGAATATCGAATCCAATGTACATCTCATCATCATATCCTGCACAAACTCACCAACATTATTCAAGGTTTATGAAAACCCGTCATTGTTATGGTTTTAAATCATTGATTGAGCTCCAACCATCGGCTAATTAATTAATAACTATCATATTATAACATAACATTCTTATTTAGTGATCAACTTTCATCCGAAAACCACAAATTCTTGAATAACACGATCTCACATAGTTTTTTCGTGCTAAAACATATAAGACGGTCTCACATTTAAGATGGTCCTACAAATTCAAGAATAAGACAGTCTCGCATGTAAGAGAATCCGTTTGGGTAAAAAAACCATTCATTCATCCCTATTAGTAAGGTCATGTTCTTTTCCGCTGAAAAGAGCTGAATTAAACTGAAATAAGAGTTCCACTCTACTATCAAAACGGGGTAAGGCTGCATACATCGGACAATATAAAGTCAACGGACCAGAGCAAGTAAATAAGATGCATGAAGTTACTTACATGGATGTCAAAAACAACATTAACCTG
>VHZZ01000655.1:139684-150558 GCA_009801015.1 Silene noctiflora
CTGTGATGATCCATTCGGGGATGGTGAGCAGACTGGTTTGCAGGTATAGTTGTTGTTTGGATGCTTGTTTGTGATGATCGTGTTTGGGGATGAGAAACCGCTGACGCTGACGTTAGTATAGTTATGATAAAGTCCTCAGTTGTAACAGTTCAGTAATGTAGTTTTGTATGTCTTGTTCACATAAAGTGTAATTTAATAAAGTGTTGTTCTGGAATGGTCTATTTGATATGTACTTACCTCGGGGTAACCGAGATAGTAGCACTCTTGGTTGGCGGGGAAGGTCTAGTACAAGCTTCCTTGGTAAGTAGAGGTGTTACACATTATCCTACCAGGAACTGGAATTAGTTAATCAAATTTTACGAGAAATTGTATAAGGAAAGTTATTAACATTCTGTAATGAAAAAAATAAAAAAATGAATTAATGTTACCTTTTCAATTACATTATTGTACAAGAAACTTTACATATAAAGCCTTGTTGTTTTGGACTGAAAATATCTGAACTGAACTGAACTTAATGAAGCTGAACTTAACTGAACTTATTGGAGCTGGACTGAAGCAAGAGTTTATTTGATCCTGTTCTTTGGACTTAATTTCAGCTCATTTTAGTTCAGTTCAACTCTATTAAGTTCAGTTCAGTTCAGTTCAGCTCGTCTCTTCACAATTTAACTCTTACTTCAGTTCAGTTCTTTTCAGCTCTATTAAGTTCAGTTCAACTATATTAAATTCAGTTCAGTTCAGACAGTTTCAGTCCAAAAGAACAGGGCCTTTTGTGAAGAGAATAGTTAAACTAAACTGAACTGAACTGAATGAAGCTGAACTGAACTGAATTTAATAGAGTTGAAATGAACTTAAATGAACTGAAATTAAGTTCAAAAGAACATGGCCTAATTATCAAACAACCAACTTACCATAATTTGTTATAAAGGAAATCTCATCAGGTTAAGGAGGGTCGGTCATATCGAGCTCGGGTCATATCAGGTCAGCATATTCTTTTGGGTCGAGTTGAGTTTGGATCAGGTCATTATCAGTTCAATTCTTGACCATTAAAATTAAAATTACTTTTTCGACCGTTATTTGTTTTAACTACTACGTTATAAAGTCAAATTGTTAAGTCATCAATTTAATACTGGGTCATGTTCATATTGGGTCGAGTCGGGTACTAGTTCAAGTCATTGATCATCGGATTGTGTCGTCATCAGGTCGGGACTGATTAGGCTTTGTCAGCTCCAAGGTATGAGGCCTACATTTACCATAACTCTAAATTAGGGGCCTATATATTACCTTCCAAAAGAAACTAGTTTTCTCTCAAAAATCAATCACAGAGAATCCCATATTCCATCGATTCCTATATAATTATTTATTTAAGGTATTTTAATCAAAGGTAAATCGGGTCAAAACACTTTTACAATGGAAAAGAGAACGTGATGGACATCATCACTTGCACTGCTGCCGGCGCTGCCCTAATGTTGTCTCCCTGTGGCCTTTGCTCTGCCTCACGCGCTGCCCTTGTCGCTGGTGGAGTCATTAAATGCCATGAGGTCTACACATGACCTGTGTTCAAGCCATTTACCACAAAAAATAATAAAAATAAAAATTACGAAAGTTCAAAGGCCGCACACATATTGAGATGGGGAAAACCCAATATAGTTGGGAAATGGGGGCTGCAAATTTATAAATTCGTCGAAAAAACACCACCTCTTAACAAAGGAATACCCAAAAGAGTTTCTAAAGAATCTCTCGATCCCAACTGAAATAGACCCAAATATTACGCTCTTGACCCGACAACGACTCATGACAACCCTTAAACTTAACCCAAAACCAGCAGTTGTCTTCTCTGACACCAACCATTCTTGACTCGACCATGACATTCATACTACACAACACAAGAGAGTAAACTATTCTTGCAGTAAGAAGACATCAGCCATCCGATTGTATCCCGCGCCAGCCCACTCCCTATATTGACTTGCACCGAACCCAAACTGCAATCATTTAGATGACAAGCAAACCTTGATCAGTGATAATCCTCCTGCAAATAAAAATCAAGATAGAATGAGTTTTTGAGCACATTGCATATTGGCATCATATTAGACGATACACGTTTGAAAAGCTGTTACAGTAGTTCAGTAAAGCCAATAATGCACAAATTTATCCGACTGGTACAGTGGTACAGGTACCCATCATATGTTTTGAGTACTTTGAGGGGTATCACAAGCCCGGATCACACTATAAAGTATAACCGACAACTTAGCATCAAGGAAAAAGAAGGGTACACTATATATACCCAGTGTAATGTTGTAGAAAACCAACTTTCTTCACGAGAAAAAAAAAAAAAAAAAAAAAAAAAAAAAAAAAAAAAAAAAAAAAAAAAAAAAACAATTAAGCGAGAAATTAAAGATTTACTTACATGAACTAGGAGGATGACAGAGTACTGTAAAGCTGAGATAGCGCTTGCTGATTGGCAGGCTCAACATTCTCACTGATAACAGGTCCGAAACTCCCAGAAGAAAACCCAGGCAAGTTAGCCAAAGAAGCTAACAAGAACTGCTTAGGGTCTTTTATCTCTTTTAAGGGGTCCTCTTCTTTTTTGCCAGCGTTATAAAGACGAACATAACTTGCAGAGTAACTACCAGCTTCCACAAAGTCCGGAACCTCGGTTTCCTCTTCTACCCTTTCTTCTTCTGGTCTAGTAACAAGAGTTACAATACTATCCAACATTTTACCCCAGAGCCTAGCAGATGAAGGATTCAGAAGACCAGGGTATTCACAAATGAGTTTTGTTGAAGCTACTGCAGTTAACTTGGTCTCGGTATGACCAGTGATTTGCTTGAGATTAGGCATCCAGAATTTCTCCAAGATCGTAAGGAATATGCCGGGCTGAATTTTGTCCATGCTTTCGACAAGATTGTTCAAACCATGTTTGACAATAAACAGAGACATAAATATAATAAGGCACCTGACGAACTTTGGAGTCGGGCTACTCTGGAGACGAGTTAACAAAGAAATCAAAATGCGTTCTGTATTTCCTCCAATGACACCCAAGCTAAGGTTCTCAATAACTGTGTTAATCACAAAAAAAGCCTGTTCAACTGTTTTGCTGGAATTTAGAAGGTTGCCATATATACTAAGCACCTGCTCAAGCTTGCCCCCTTGGTTAAGCTCATTGGGAGCCATCCGAAGGAAAGCCTGAAGCAGACGTACAAGAGCTGGGACATCAGAAGATTTGGTCCACAGATCAGGATGCAAAAGAATGTCAAAGAATTGCATGTAATGAGATGGCAAAGGAGGTCGGTTAAGCTCAACAAGCTGTGCCAACAACTGAAATGCATATGGGAAGAACTCAGCAACATTGGTGGTCAATATTGTCTGGAGACTTGGGAAAAGGCTAGATTCAAAAGCTGGTATGACAGAGGAATCCCGCTCAGAGACACGCCTAACAAGAACAGCCACTGCCTCAAAGAGATAATGATTAAATACAGGGTTTTTAGGGTTTTTGCACACTTCATCGAGGATTGAAGCTAAAGTTGACATGCATTGAGGAGCAGCATTAGTAGGCACATCCACAACACCAAAAACTCGCATGATACACTTCATAATATATTGATTTTCTTCAGACTCTGGGAACTTCAGAGCGTTGAAAAGATTATGCAATAACAACGGGAGAAATGGGGCGATATCAGATGCAATATACCTTGCTCTACCGCCTTCATCCTTGACCAAAAGCAGTTTCTCAATGAAGATAGCAGCATAAGAGTGGACCACATTGGACTCACTACCAAGAAACCGGACTACTTCAGGAAACAAGGGCATCACACTAGACTTTGGGAGCTGGTTTCTGAATACTGTTAGAAACTTAAGGGTACCAGCTTTGAGGAGCGGATATGAATTTACATCTTGAATTTGTAACTCAGGAACTACTACCAACGCAAAGAATGACTGAAGATCAAAATAACCTGTCAATACATTAGGAGCATTCGCTTTGACAGTGTTTAGGGATGTAACCAAATATATTGCAGAGTCCTTGTACTTCCAATTTGCAGCAGGGTTCTCAGCACATGAGGCCAACATGGTCTGTACAATGATATTCACCATGGGAGCAACCTTATCCCTATAGTGGGTAGCAATTCCCTTGAGAAGTTCACAGGCTGCTCTTCTCCTAGTGTCAATATCACTGCCTTCAAGATCCCGTCTGATGAACTCTACATAATTCATCTCAAAGAGCTCTTCATCGTCTTCCGTCAACATCACATTTGGAATGACAATGCTTCGACATATCTGTTCTATAGAAGCATCATCAACAGCTATCTTGTAGTGGTGAGCCATCTCACTGACCTTTTCCAAGAACTTGATTCCTGTTATAGCAAGATGATCACGTCCTGGGGTTGCTGAAACTGTAACAAGAAGGTTTCGGTGTGCTCTCTCAAAGTCAACCACATATTTCTCGAAAGCCTCCTCAGTTCTTTGGACATAGAGGGTCAAGATTTCACAAATAGCAGCACGAAGGCCGTCAACAAGAGCCAACTCCCCTCCTTGTTCAAGAGCGGGGAAGGCAGTCGTGAGATATTTACCAAACACGTTCATAAATGAATCCATGTTGTCTTCAAAGAGGTCAGGCAACTCCTGAAAGTTAAAAGAATAAAATATCCTACAACAGAGTCTCTGTGATTCAAAGAGAGGTTTCAAGTTTGCCGCAGTAGCACCAGAATTGCCACCAGAATCAATCAGCATAGCAGTATGGGAGAATAACTTCAGTAATGGGACAGCGAAATTATCCAAACAGTACCTTAAATCAAGTCGCAGATCATTAGTACCATAACCATGCCGGAACTTCTTAAACAGAGCATTTGCAGTGCCAAGAATTCCATTAATAGCTAAATAATTCCCACCACCGTTGAGGGCCTGCTCAAGCTTAACATTCAACGTAGGAAGCAACTCAGTCCATTGTCTCGGAAAATCATGCTTCCCTATCTCAACCAAAGCCTCGCTGAGCTGAGCTTGGACATTATGTGTTGAATCCAGCATCAGATCAACAATGTGCTCCTTAATCTGCTTCTTCTCCTCGTCAGGAATAGGGTTCGGTAAAACAACATTAGGCTCTGGCCGTCTAGCATTCGGCGCCCAACGAGCTTTAAGATGATTTTTGAAGTTCACAGCAGCAGCTTGCCTGACGTTCTGATCAACACCCGGTGAACGTATAAGAGTGAGAACAGCAAGCCCATAATTAGGTTCGTCAGCATTCTTCATAAGGCTGGCTTCAGCATTGCGACGAGGCTCCGCTTGGGGAGAAAGGGTGTTCAGAAAACAATCAGACAAAAACTTCAATCTTTCTGCAGTGATAGCCATCTGCAACCAGACAGACACAAACTTTTTAGCACTTTCTTAATACACCTCATATATATACATACTTCATCCAACACAAACAACAGTCTAAAATAACTCTACTCTCTCCGAACCAATCTTCACTCTACCTTTTTTTTATTCTTTGCGAGGCGTATTTTTCCCTCTTAATTGATAAAAAAATCCAGATTAATAACATCAACAAGGTTTCGTGGCATATCATCGACACCAACTTTTTAGCACTTTCTTAATACACCTCACATATCCACGTTTCATATTTTCATCCAACATGGCGAACAGTATAAACATAACTACTTCCTCTGTCCCATTCATTTGCTTACCTTTTTTCATTCTTTGTGAGCCATCCCCCCCCTCCCTTCAAAAACCCCCCTTTCTCCCCCACATTTTCTACAAAATTCCGCAACTTCAACACTAAACCCTCCATCCCAATCATTTCTTTACCTTTTTTATTCTTTGTGAAGCGTATTTCTTCCCTTCACTGATAACGTAACAAATCCAAATTAATAACATCAACAACATTTTGTGGCATATCATCGACACTATCAAACTACACCGTCTACTAGTAATCTAGTATCAAAGTAATATTTCGTGAGGCGTATTTTAATCAAAGACTTTCATAAAGCTGAGACTAGTAAATAACCAAACTACGGAGTATAACATAAATTGACAATCATAAACCCTAATCGAAAAACTAAATGCATAAAAAAAATTCAGAAATTAAAATGTTAAACAACAATAAATCAAAGAACTACAGCATAAATCGCATCTAATAAAATTGATTAAAACAATTAAATTAAAAAGAGAATAGGAAATCGTACCTTTAGAGAGAGAGTGTGAGCGTATTGATTATCTAGAGAGAGAAAAAGAAATGGTGAAGATTTGAAAATCAAAGGGGGAGAAGAATGGCGAAAAATAATAACGTTGTGGGCCATTTTATACTATGCAGTGTTTATTGGTGGGCTTTGGTGTTGGGTTTGGATATAATTTATGCGGAAATTCTCATTTGTGACGGTATTATTTCGTCATAAACTTGTGATCTCTTATATTTTTACAAGGAGCGAGTGGAAGGTGGACCGTGAGATGTGACAAGCGAGACGGTCTTTTATTCGTTGATTAGTAGGTGGGTTGAGTAAGTTCAGGTTTAGTTCGGGAAAATGATTAAGTTGGATCATTTGATTTGGAACGAAATTGGGGTCGGAATTTATAAGGGTAGGTCCTTGATCCTTATGTTTTGAAGTTTTGGTCTTCGGCTCAAAAACGGTTTATTTAGGTCGGGATCGAATGGACTGAAATTTATGGTTCTCATGACTAATCTTGGGAATTTTGTAAGAGATTGGAATATCTCATGTTCAAAGTTATAAACTCAACAATAGGGATTATTTTAATTACGCAATATTAATTTGTTTTATTAAACTTTATTAAATTGGAATTTGATAATAACAGTATATATACTAATTGGATTGGCCAAAATAGAGGGAGTATTGTTCTTCTACCAATTGTTTAGCTATAATCAAATAATTGTTTTTGGGTATAATAGAGGGGACAAACCTCGAAATTAAAACGAAATAAGAAGCTATAACACGAGGGATTGTAACGCCTTGTCCTCTCGTAGAATGACCCGAAAATCAAGAGGAGGAGCATCTAATACCAATATCTCAATCGAGGAATTGGAATTATAAGGGGACAGTCTTAGCTTTAAGACTCGTCAATTATCACACATAAAACAAAAATAAATTGCATTGGGATTAACAAAAAGTTTATCTCATCTATGTAAGTAAATTGTTATTTAACCCATTTTATTTTTAAAAAATGAAATACATGGTGTAAAACATTTTTGTGAGACTTATATCCAGCTAGTCATTTACATTGGTTTTCTTCGACTTTATATGCTCAACTGCCTTAATCCATTTGGGTGGGCTAGAGTTAATGTTTTTGGTTTGGGCCTTGGGTGCAACAAATTAGGCCCATGGTAAATGTACAAAAATTTTCAGTTTAGATGTCCTTTTTTTTATTTTTTTATTCTTCTCCCCCGATGTCTTTGGATGAAATACGGGATTGGCACTGACATTAGTAACACCTACATTATCACAAAAAATGGTTGGAGCCATTGAGAGCTTAATGCGAAGTTAACTGAGAAGGTTTTCGAGCCAAGTGATTTCAACAGTGCTATTAGCAATTGGAAAATGAGATGGTGCCACCCGATGACGCTCAATTTGAGCGTCACCGGAGTTATTATTGTAAATTCATTAGTTATTTTACTTTCCTCTATGGAAATTTGATTCAAACTACATAGTGTTAAGGGATAATTTAGGAATTTAACATAATTCATTGTAACAATAATGATAATTATAAATATTAAGAAAAACAAATCCTATAAATATAGGCATTTTGAGTGGAACATATTTTCTCATCGTTGAGCCATTGATCAAGAGTTGCTATTGGTATAGATAATTTCAAATTCCCAATGGAAACCAATTTAATGCTTTGTTAGGATGGTAGGGAGTATATTAGTGTAATGGTTGTTAGGAGTTATTTGGTTCGAGCCTAGTTAATAGCATTTTTTTTATTTTTTTATAAAGTTGTTTAAGTTTGAATTTAAATATAAATGTCTATTTGCGTATTTAAGTGGTTGAAATAAACATTTCTATGGACCATCTAATATTATAAATTAAAACGATAAAATTGATAAAGTATACTCTATATCTTGTATTCTTGTGCTCCCATTATGTCGGGGATTTGTTTATGTTTTTATTCTTTGTAAACGGTATATAAATTAAAGGTACACATATTACTGAGACGGGAGGATTATATAATATGTTACAACTTTTACCACGACAATTTAATATTTTATAGTTTATATTAATGACAAAATTATTCAAATATATATATATTTATAGCATTATGTTCTCAAAATAAAGTGATATCTGAAATACACATGCTAAATTATGACCCGACTCGAAAATCCGACCTGTTTTGACACGTTTTTTCAGGGTCAAGACCCAAATATTTCGACCCGGCGACCCATTTTACCTGAACCCGAATTGACCCGTTAATTTAGGGTCGAGACCCAACTCAAATGGGTCGACGCAGTTGGTCAAGTGTAAATCAATAACTTTTTTAAAATATTAATATTTTTATATTATATTTGAAAAATAGTTAAATTTTTTTTATTACTTAAAGTTACAAACACAATTAAAAAGTTAATTTTATATCACTTTTATAATATTTAATAGTAAAAGATTATTAAAAAAAACTTTATTTTAATAATTATGTCAATATAATTAATGTAAACATTGAATATGATTAAAATATTAATTTTAAATATATTTTACATTTTTTTTTAATTAAGGTGGCGTCGAGACCAAATTTGGTAGTGTATCCACAACCAACAGCTGTGGTAGTTAAGTTTGGTTTTTTCATTCGCAAAAGTCAAGAATCGAATTCATAACCACTCGTTTAAGAGATGAGAGTTTTTACCACTCACACCAGCCAAGTTTCACAGAGTAACAATTTTCAAAGCGTCTTGCTTGTGACAGACACTATCCGTCACAACTCACAAGTCGAAGACGGATAGTGTCTCTCTCACAATAAGGCAAGTGGGAGGGTAAGTTGGGGAAAATGGAGCATCCAATGGGTAGTGTCACTTGCATATTATGAGAGTTGTGACAGATAGTGCCCGTCTTGAACGAGAATTTGCGAACCATTTTAAGGTGTAAACTTTAACTATGTTTAACTTAACTAAATGACGAAACTACCCTTACATAACAAACATAATAACCCAACCCAGTAATAAAATTAACCCTCCCATGCACAATGAACCATTTCCTTTTGCGCCATTTTTCTCTGTATTTCCATCATCACTATTATCTGGTGATTCAGCCTCGTCTACGTCACCGTCACCACCTTCATCAGCCGGCGGAGACGGCGGCGAAGCAACCGGACCCCTCGCCGGCCTAGGTGACTTCGCTGTCGACTCTGGTGCAGGTGCTGGTGCTGGCGCTGGGGGATTAATTTCCGGCGCAGGTGCTTCAGCTGGATCCAACGGTCCTGACGTCAGAAGCGAAGGGACAATTATCGGTGCGCTGATTTCCATAACGGATATATTAAACGGGATTGATCTGATCTCCCGAACGAATTTCGGTCCGGGTTTTAAACCACGTTGAGCAGACCCAAAAGCGACGGTTCCGTTTTTGAATTCGGTTATATTGACTTGACCCGTTTTATCCTCGGCTACCCCGGTGGTTTGGTAGAGAGTAGTAGTGGTGGCTACACGGTTTTTCATGTCATGGAGTTTCTCCTCGTCGTAGTAATCGAGGAGAACGTGTAGGGAAAGAATGTTTTTTAAGGCGGAGATTGAGATGTCGCCGGAGATGAGGGAGGATATGGCGGAGTTTGATACGGCTAAGACGGTGATTGTTGAACGAGAGTTAATTTCCTTAGCGAGTTTTGTTAGGGTTAAGTAATGGTTAAACTCGCTCAAGTCTGAGTCTGAGTCCGAGTCTAGGATCCGGGTTATGTTGTGAGAGGACACAATGTATGGTATGGTGATGACTAGAAGGGTGAAAATGTAGAAGTGAATTACTTGAATTTTAGAAGAAGACATTGTTGTTGTTGAAAGTACCTTGGAATTGGTGTATATAAAGAATAGCGGGATTGTATCGTGTAAGACCGTCTTATTTTAAAAGTCTCTCGTTTATATTATAGTGCTTTGCTTTCTCGTTTTAGAGGGACGTAGGGGGGATGGATTTGGCTAAATATATGGCAAATGTGGAAAGAAATTATATTTATGATGAAGAATCGGCTGTTGAGATCAATGTGAGATTGGGTGTCATCCACTCATCCTTTCACAAGCATTTATTACTATAGGTATTTATTGCATTTGAGAAGGTGGCGTCGAGATGAGTGTCACCTGATGGCGCCAACTCATTTTCCTTAGTTTTATACTAGTTTAGACCCGTGCAATAAATGCATTGTATATATAGTTTTTATTTTTAATAAATTATTTATCTAATAATGAAATCTCATTAATTGTTCATCCTTCTCATTATTGTATTTTTCAATATTATTGAGTAATGTGCTGAAATGTATTTTAAAGAAAATATTTTTTAATACCCAAAGTTAATAATTCCAATTTGTAAATTCCCTCAATTTTTTTWGTCATGGAAGCATGAAACGATTTACAATTTTGTTTTATACGCAATATAAGTAAGTCATTTTCAAAAAAATAGCATCAATAAAAGATTGGGTTATTTCACGGGAATAATCCATCTTATACTCCCTATTCTCATATTAATCTATCCTCGTTTTTAACTGAAAATAATCTCATCTTTGATATCATTTAACTTATATTGATCTCTTTGAAGGGTAACCTGTAAAACCGGTTAGCTTTCCTCTTGAACTCTTTCATATTAATAAAAAACAAAAACATCACTCATCTTCATCCCCTTCATCAGTCAAAAACCCTAAATTATTTTCCCCAAATTAATTTCCTCACCTCTAAATTATTTTTCCCCAAATAC
>VHZZ01000655.1:151198-177730 GCA_009801015.1 Silene noctiflora
TGTTGGATAACCGGTATTAAGAGGTCAATTATAGGCTCAGTTCACTACAAGTTAAATGACGTCAAAGATGGGATTATTCTCAGTTAAACACGAGAGTAGATTAATATGAGAAGAGGAGGTATAAGATGGATTATTCCCGTGAAATAACCCTAAAAGATTTAGTAATTAATAGTTTTATATAATTTTTTTTGTATTTTAATTAAAAGATTATACTTTAGAATTTATTGAAAATAATATAATTTGATGAAAAAATAATAATTTAAATGAAATAAATTATAATTATTAATTTCCTTATTTAATAAATGCACTTAAATTGTCATTAGTTTCCTTATTTAAGAAGATGCTTTTTGGAGGGAAAAACTTAGTATATAGGGGATTCGAGTCACCAATGTGAAAATGGTTTGGCAATTAAAAATTCACTAACTTCTTGTTTTGTGTATATATGATTGGTTACCATTTTTGTCCAAGACGATGATATTCGTTTTAAGGTTAAAAAAGGTTGAAATAGATATTATAAGGTTTATTGTCTGGGTAAGAGTTAAAAGTTTGTCTTGTTAAGTGGGCAAGTTCTCAATTAGAAAAACTTTTTTCATCTGAATCTATCATTAAATTGTGACTTTTTATTATAAAATGTTGATAATCGATCGATACCTAATAGGAGTAATCTCAATAGTAACCGAAACCCGACTCAGTCTGAATAATTATTTGAAAGTGGACCTTGAACAAATTGGGTTGGGCCAAAAGTGCGAGAGTAAACCCCATCCCGTTAAAACTAGCAAGAGCAGGAGAGTATTGATCCATTTACAAGACCCGGAGTTTTATTTCATTCGTTTCTCCCAAATGGTACGTCTTTCTTCATTGCGGCATTTCGTCGAACATCTTCTGTGCAACCTTCATGAATTCATCAATGTTCAATTTTAATTGATTTTGTTTGTTTTTAATCTGCAGTCTGTGACGCTTCACACTAATTTAGGCGATATTAAGTGCGAAATCTTCTGCGATGAAGTTCCTAGAGCTGCTGAGGTTACTGCAATTTTCTTCGTCTTTTTATTCATCGATTTTTTTTAATTATTGTAATGTTAATTCAGCAATTAATGATTGAGTGTTTGTTATGAACAGAAGTAATCTTACATATAGTAATTTGATGTAGAATATTATTTAGGAGTTCAATGTAATTGAACTGTCAGAGTATATTTGATGTGTATCATCATCAGCTATGTTACTCTGACTCGACTGCGAAAATTGGATGCGGTTATTTTAAGCGAAGTTTTCAAGTTTTTGCCTAAAATGGACAGTCTGTGTCCTGTCCGACGCCATCATCTGTCGGACACGCGACCAAAGTGAAGTGTCGGAGTAACACAATGTATTAGTGTATATATGATCACAAAAGGTCGAGAACATGAAGGAATTATTTTTTAAGAAAAGATTGATTTATGTATTTGTGTTATAGGGCCGTAGTCAGGGTTTATAAGTACGGGACGAAAATTTTTGGGGGAGCTATTAATGGAATAACTTAGACTAGAAAAGAACCAAAAATTTTAACCTAAAACTTTAAAATTTGCAATGTTGAGGGGTGATCATCCCGACTATCACCCTAAGTTCCGCCATTGGTTGTGTATACAAATCCATGTCGCATGAATTATGTGTGTCATGAATTTGCTATGCAAAAGCTAGTTGATTGTCCATTTTTCTTGCTCAAAATCCTTGATTCTTCTCGATTTCCATTTGATGTAAAACACATACTTTTGTTTAGTACCAAGCTTCGCTGAATGTTTGCATTCAATTAGGGCCAGACGGCTGGTTACTCTTAATTTCTGAAGAAAGAGGGCAAAGAGTTGTGGAACCAGACTCTATTTCATTCTGACTGTGATCTATTATTTGTTGTCTTTCTGCAGAACTTTTTGGCTCTGTGTGCTAGTGGGTACTATGATGGGACCATATTTCATCGGAACATTAAGGGTTTTATGATTCAAGGAGGAGATCCAACAGGCACAGGCAAGGGCGGTACCAGCATATGGGGCAAAAAGTTCAACGATGAAATAAGAGAATCCCTTAAAGTAAGATTTGAATTAGTACTCTTTTCATATGGATGAATAGGTCTACTTCTCCAAATCAATGTGGATAAATATGTTGATCCTCCTTTGATTGAAATAATATATTTAGATTTGGTTTCAACTTTTGATTTAAGACAAACCTAATTTAGTTGCCAAATATCGTCTTACATTTGATGAAGTTGCTATGCCAGCTTAATGGATTGCGTTATGTATCTTGATGACAGTTCTTGGAGCGAGATTTGCATGCTAACCAGTTTCAAGCTTTTACCCTTGGCTGTATACTATTCTGATGACTTGCATTTTCTCCTTCTGTTCTCGCAGCACAATGCTAGGGGGATCTTGGCGATGGCAAATAGTGGTGCAAATACCAACGGGAGCCAATTCTTTATAACATATGCTAAGCAGCCCCATCTTAATGGATTATACACCGTCTTTGGCAAGGTGATACATGGTTTCGAAGTGCTTGACATTATGGAGAAGGTAAATATACATGATTTTCTTGAGCTTTTATCTTGTTTTAAGGATTCTTTGGTGATCGGAGTGTATTTACTATTTAGTGGCTTACTTTGTGTACCCTCTCTGCTTGTGTGTTTTTGCGTATCAGGCTAGAGTGTTCTCTTGTAAGGAGTAACGTCTTAGTTACGCTCATTTTGGGCCATAACATGAAACTTTTTCACGAAATAGTTATTTTGACACGTGACACCATGTTGTATCCGACACTTGGAAGTTGGAACCGAGTCAGAGCAACATGCGTTTATATGTTAGGGTATAGAAAACCCAATGACGAAACTACACAATTTTTTCAGATAAAAATGGTCACATTAAAGCTAAGAAACAATTGATTCTCAGTGAGACTTTATTTATCTATCATGGCGATTCTATCACACTGCTACCTCTGGCTATTGGGTGTATCCACTGTCAATTATACTCTATAACCGAGTGGTACTGACCACTGATGGGGGCCCAAAATTCCTTGTTTCTGGACAAAAACCCATACAAAAGTCTCATTTCATTGTGTTACCAGGAATTAGTGAATTAAGGGGTTGTTTGGTTCAAATTATCGGAATGGATTGTGATGCCATAGAGGTATGGAGTTAGAACCCAATAGTTGTTCACAACTGTTTGGTTCGATCCGGGAATGGATATAGTAGTAGAATAAGGTGGAATGGAGTTAGAAACTTGGGTGTATACGTGGGTATGAGATTCCAAGAGGTTGGAATGGAGTTAGAATCCATTGGGTATCTTAACTCCATTCCAAAAACCTCCAACCGGACACTAAATGGATTGAATCCATTCCAAAAGCTCCAACCAAACGGGATTCACTCTTTTGAGTTATATGGCAGTTAAAGATTAATGAAGATAGACTACTAGCAAAGTAGCAAACCCACTGAGAAACAAATGATGACAAACTTATTGGAACCTCATGGGTAAGGATTAGGAGCTGCTACAATTGCTTCAGCGGGGATCAAATAATTTTTGAATTCTGACACCAATTTAAAAATCAATTTCTTTCTAATTTATATATGAAATTAACGTGTGGCTCAAGAGGCGCTATTATCCTATTACCTTCAAATTCTTGATAACCAGGCATGCTGCGGATTAGGAAGTTATAGGGGTTGGAAGTTTTATTGTTTTTTGTAGAAATTTTAAAATTTATGATTGTGTTAGTTATCTGTTGTAATTATACAATGGTCTTACACAAGTCTGATTGCCATTTCTGAGGATATGAATCATGAAATTCGTGATGACGTTCAATGACAAAACATACTAATAAAGTTTTCCTGGTTTGAACAGACACAGATAGGAGCTGGGGATAGGCCTCTTGCGGAAATCAGGCTCAACCGTGTCACTATTCATGCTAATCCCATTGCTGGTTGATATCCGAAATTCCCAACACTTGTTATGATGAACTTGTAAACATTGACTCACGTCTTCTTCACAAATGTGAGAATAGTGTGAAGGATTATGAGAATAGCTGACAACTCTTTCTCTGCACCATGTGAATCTCGGATGACTGTAACTAATGATAACTTGTATTTCTCAAAACATAGCAACTTCTTGCCTTGTTTTTTGAACAATTGCCTTTTTGCAAACTCTAAATATATGGTATTACACTATGACCCTTGTAGCTTCAAGCTGTCACGAATTTTCCATTATTCCGAAAACTCTGTAAACAATTCAAGACATCAACATGTTGTGATCAATTGGTAGAGGTTTCTGGAGCCCCATGTTCACTGTCCGAGTTTAGGCATGTCATCGGTTTGGATGTGCTTAGACTGGGAGCATGGGAGTGAGGCGGATTTTGGTGTTGTGACTCGTGTTCCACAATCTGGATTCAAATGAATGCATTTCTAAATCATTTAATCGTGTTTCAGAACTGGTAAATACGTAGCTGCTTCGCCTGCTTGATAGAATTAGCATCTAATTACATAAACGGCTCTCGCCTATTGATGGTAGGGGTTGGATACTTGGATACAGACAACAATATCGTAGATGACGACAAAAAAAAGATTTCCAGTAACCTTGTCGGAAGTTGTACAAAAAACTGCATTGACCAAATACTAATTCCGAAGTAAAATAAATTACGGTTATCATTGCTGGACTACTCTTTTAAACTTGTTTGTAAACGAAAAAAACTCGGTTTGAAACTAACAGCCTCAATTCTTGATCTTCCATGCCTCAAACTCAGCCTTACTCAACATAAAGGAACTAGCATTCCTATGACCGCCACCACCATATTTCTGTGAAACAAGAGTGGTATCTTCAGTATCGACACTCCGGAGGCTAATTTTCAACATCTGGTCATTTCCGAGCTCAGGAACTCTGTATACAACTGCTCCAATTCCCCTAAGGTTTTGGTCGCGACTTTTGCAGGCTAATTGGTGCCCAAGTTCACTCCTCATTTCTGTAAGAGCCTCATCGGCATTGACAGCTAAACAGCACCCTATATCCCTGTCTCCGAGGGATATTTGAAACGACTGCTCTAGGGCCTCGGTTATCAACTTTTGCTTGTGACTCAAACTTACCATGCCTTGCTTGATAACATCGTCGAGGTTTAATGCAAGCAGTTGGTTGAACACCGATGGGTTTTCATTAAAATTGAACTCTATGTTTGAATCCTTCATCCCACTGCTAAAAGCTTTGCTATTCTCAAGACGCCACCTCCAAAGATCGACATCCTCAATGTACTCGTACATTTTTCTCATTCGTTCAAACTCAGCAAGCACTAACTCGTGGTTGTTTCCATTCTCTTCGGAAAGCTTTTGCTTGAAGTAATCATGCGCAATTGTTGCTCCACTCCTATTCATATCAATCACTTGTGCCACGTTTTTATTCAACGAGGTCTCTCCACCCAATGTCTCAAGAGCGGTTTTATGGTGGTCTAGAATGATCACCTTCTCCACTTTGGATGACAGGTCCTGAACAAACCCGGTGGGGCCCACAAAATCTAAAAGGTAGACATGACTGATTTCTTTCAAGGGCAACTGATCTACCTTGATAGGACTGTAAACGGTGTTAGGAAAGAATAAAACGGGAGAGGAGGTAGCAGAAAAGTACAGGTGAGACGCAAGTGCAGCAAAGACACCATCAGGGCAAGGATAGTGGTAAAGCACAGCAGCTTTCATCTTATTCATGGCAGAAAAAATCGGGTTCATTAAGGAAGTTGGCGGTGAAGCAATGATCGAGAACATAAACTCAAATGGTGGTTGGGATTCACAGCTAAGATAATAACTAGAACTCGAAATAAAGTGAGCTTTGGGTGTTCATGTGTATCAGCTCTGCTCCTGAGATACACCTTCTGCCTTTCTTGCGCACCTGAAACTCTGAAAGATTATTATTACAAGTATATCAGTCAAGAACCAATATAAAGTACAACGATATTTTATAAAATATTCATGTGGCCTCGTGTTTTTTTCGATTCAAATAAAAGTACAAATTCATATTACATGGTAGGATTTTAACAAGAAACCATAAAATCATTGGCTGTAGACTTATTTGACTGGTTGATAAAGTAACAACCACAATTTTGCATTCCTCGGAAAATTCGAACATACAACCTATTGTCAATATAACTCCGTCTTAGCCACTACACTAAGACCTTTGTCGTTAATTAACTGGTTGGTCGATTCTAACCACAATATCACAATGGAATAGGGCAAACAACAAGACACCAAATGCAACAAAGGTATTTCACTCGAAAAGGAACAACAAAATCACAGATTTCTGGGTTATATTCTCGGCTAGGCCGTCTGTTTACCCATTAAACTGAATTCACAAAGTAACTGAGCTCTAACCCTAACATCCACCAACAAATGGAACCCAACAAATAATAGCATATGATGATCAGATGATATAGTTACCGTGGTGCAAAACGAACCATATAACTAGGAAATGATAACGCTAAAGGGTAAATTATAATTTGTTTATCTAACTAGCATAAAAACGAGTGGCACAATATATTTCCGAGTGGTGTTACCAGCAAAAGAGAAATACTTGTGTCCTCCTCCCGGGAGGACGTCCTCCTTACCAGTGGTGGAGCTAGGGGGGGGGCTAGCAGGGGCGACCGCCCCCCTGGCGGTTGAGTTTTTCGAAGTTTTTAGTTAAATTTTTCGAATTTTTTCCGAGTGTCCCTTATATTATTAACCATCCGCCCCCCTGAACTCAAATCCTAGCTCCGCCGCTGCTCCTTATACTCATAGAAGGAGGGTGTAAGGAGAACGTCCTCCCGGGGGACACAAGTATTTTCCCCAGCAAGCGAGAAAAGCAAAGACTAAATTCACATTTCTCAGCAATTGATTTCAGTTGCACAAAATTGACAGTCAGTCTCGCATGTAAGACCGTCTCATATAACACCTTACTGCCTCAAAAGCCTTGCGAATAGCGGGGTAAAGGGGTTCGTAAGTCGGATTGAAACAGAACAACAAATTACAAATCCATAGTTAAACCAGATTAAGATTATTAGCATTAAACAAGTTTAGGCTTTATTGGAAGAAGCAGTAAATTAAAATTAACAAGGGTAAATAATAGCACAAATTTAGGCAGCGGTTACCTGAGATTGTCAAGGCGTCAAGCTGCGGCCAGAAAATCACAATTCTTCGGTGATACCGTGACCAATAGTCGACTAGAATCTACTCCCTCCGTCGAGAAAATACGGAATTGCCGATGAGTAATTAATTTTTTTTTTGGATATTCTACCGTGTATCCTCTGTTTTTCGGTTTTCTATGTTGTATCCTTACATTTTTGAAATTGTATGGTGTATCCCTAAACTTTTTACTTATTCTCCATCATGACCTCCTTTAAATCTCCATTCACTTTATTATCATAAAACAACCATAATTTGACCTTTATTTTGACTTATTAATACTGTATCACCATCCTATACGCGAAACATTATAAATCACTTTTAATAAGCACAAACTATTATTAAAAACTTCCGTTATAAAGCATGAAATAATAATGATGATTTGATGAATTTGAGTGAATTTCGTATACTATTTGGTGGATTAATGATTATTCGGCGAACTAATAATTAAATGTGTAGATTGTCATGCAAGTGGAATGATAAATAGACGATTTAATAGATCAATTAAGAAAATACGCTAGCAAAGACAATGAATAAGGTCATTGTATAGATTAATGTATAAAGTTTAGGGGTATAAAAATGTAGGGGTACAACATAGAAAACCGAAAAACTCGGGGGTACACCATAGAATATCCCAATTTTTTTTTTTTTACAGCTGTAAAAGAAATCCGAGGCTAAGAGCATCTACATTGAAGAGATTGACATCCTCTTAGATGAGAGAGGGTGCTAAGAGGATGTCCTCTTCAATGTGGAAGTAATATTGAACATCCTCTTTGAAGGAGGAAGAGGAAGACTTCCTCTATTTTTAGAGGAAGTACAACCTATGTCCTTGTGCCAAAACTCCAATAAAAACATTGCATATAGACATTATTTTATTTGATTTTCAATAGAAAAAATAATTAAAATATGAAAGAGGAGGTAGAGAGGATCCTCTTTGATGTGGAAAAAAAAAATATAAGAAGAGAAGGAGGAGATTGAAAATAGTGGAAAATGAGTTGGATGAAAGAGAGGGTGATGTGTCAAAAAAATAAAAGGAGAGAGAATAAATACGAAATTATTTTTTCACATACGAATTTTACTCTTTCACATGCATTTTTTCATTAATTTTCCATATCATACCCTTTTTTCTTAAACAAAGACAAATTAAGTCTTTATATGTACCTTTTTTTTTTCTTAAAATCGAATCTAAGTGTTCTAATAACTTGGATTAATTTTCAGTAAATTTGTTGTTTTGCAATTATTAGGGTTTATTAGTATCAATTAATGAAAATAAATTTTCACTTGTTTATCAATTATTATCAATTATGTTGGTGGAAGACATGGTTAGGGTGGTGGACGATGGCTCTGGGCAATGCATGGTGGTTTTGAGCCGTCCGCGGTGGATATGGGTGGTGCGTAAGGGTGCTCTGTTGGTGAGTTACAGTGGTTGTCCTCCCTTATTCATTTGTCAAAAATAAATAAAAAATAATAAAAAATATAAGTATAAATCATCACCGTAGCCACATAATATGATGAGACTTAATTGATGATCATATTGGATTACTATCGTAGSCGCGTCAAAACACAAGTGACAAAAAGTTGATTTTGGGGTGTCACGCATTTGTATAGTTCCTGCATCAGGAATTTCAGCGCGAGGGCGAGAGTGCGGGAGATAGGATGCCAGACTAGGGTAGCCGGAGAAGGGGATGATGGTCGCCGGAGGGTGAGTTGTCGGAAGTGAAAKGAGAGAGATGAAATAAAAAATTTAAAGAAGGGAGGAAAAAAAGTGACAAGGATAAAAAAGTAAAATACGTATGTGAAAGAGTAAAATGCGTATGTGAAAAAGCACGACCCAATAAATAAGAGGAGGGTAATATATTCTTCAATGTACATGCTCTAAGGCCCGTTTCGCTAGTCGTTGGGCCCTAGAATTAAGGTTTCTAGGAATAAATCCGTGAAAGAGTAATTACGTTACAAAATACTACTCGTACAAAATAATCATGACAAAAATAACTCTATCTGTTAAATGGAGCGATCCATATCCAACCCGATCCAACAAAATGTCAACCTTTCACGTGAGGTGGGTCCAACAATATTTGGCGGGTAAAAATCAGTCCCTTCCTCAACACACTTCTCACTTCCCCTCACTTACTCACACTCCATCTTCCTCAATCCATCATTTAAACCCCCAAAATCAAAATTAGGGTTTCCGATTTCAATTGTAATGTCAATCGCAGAGGATCGAAAGCAAATGCCGTCAATTCAAAACCCTAATTTCACTCCTGGAGTGTTCGGAGAGGCGCAAGTTGTGTCGCAAACTAGCTCGTCTCATCCGAAAGAGCAACCGTCGCCGTCGCCGTCGCCGGTGAAGAAGCCGCCGGTGTCGCCGAAAGAGGCTATTCTCGCTGTTGCTGCTCGTGTTGCGGCGCAACCTCTTCCTTGTTCTGATCCTGATGTTTGGGGTGTTCTTACTGCTATTTCTAACCATGCTCGTAAGCGATCTCAGGTAATCTCTCCGTCTCAGTCAATTGTTTACTCCTTCCGTTTCAATTATTTGTTTAGCTTTTGTATTGTTTGTGAGCGGTATTTTAATCAAAGGTAAATAAATGATTGAGACGGAGAGATTACTTTTATATTACTTCGTCCATCTCAAAATAAGCTCATGGGTTTCTGTTTTTTTGCTTGTTTATAATGTTGATTCTGGGTTTTGTTGTTTACATAATGTTGATGCTACTGTAATGTGTGATTTGTTTTTTGTTTTCTACTAATTATCGTATGAGACGGTCGGCTTTTGACATAACGGGGAATAAGTTTCGTGGGTTAAGGTCAAGACATTGCGAATTGAGACCCTTTTAAGTAAGTAGGTGGTCACGAACGAGACACTGACTTTATTTGGGTTTGGTTGGGTTAGGGTTATAGGGGTGAAGTCTTTCGACACAAACACGACATGAATAGTCCATTTATTCGTCATTTTTGGATTAACTGGTTATAGAGTTTAATTGGGTTTTACTGATTAAGTGGGTTGAAAATGAGTTGCTTAAACAAAAATGAGTTGAACAGATCAGGGTTATAGAAATTTTAAATGGGTCAGGTTAGGGTTTAGGCAATTGAAACGTTTATGTAAATTGGTTGGGTTTGGGTTGAGATAATAATGACCCATTTAATGCCGACTCGAACACGACCTCCATCTGTTTGGTTTGTTGGTTTGGCAGGTCTTAAAAAGTAAAAAAAATGATAATTATCCATCATGTGAGTCTCATTATTTCAATATGAGAGTATGAGACAGTTTCTCAGAAGACTTGACTCGAATTCTAATAATTTTGTTAGTTAGCGACCTTTAATAAGTGAAGTTTAATTTTTGTATTTATCTTGTTGTGGTGAAAACTTGTTGGTTTTTGTGGCTTGATTCTAGAGGCCAATGAGATCGGGCTAGGGATTCAACTTTGGTTATTGTTTTTATAGCTCAACCAGGTGATATTTTGATGTTGGAAAATTAATGGTTAAGTAATATTGTTTCGATATATAATATACTTGAAATAATGAATGGTATTTCAATTCTGAAGTGTTGTTTTCCTTTTTTTGTGAAAGGTTGTTACTCTTCTTTTGTTGCGATCCAATGGTTGGAGAGTAATGTAATCAATGTTAATGGCAAAAAGTTTGGGTTTCGCTTCATATTTGGGGAGGGATGCATGATGATAATGATGATGTGGTAATGCATGAAGATTCAAAGCATTTTCTTGTGTAAAATGTTTTGCTTTTATGTTAATTTCCACTTAGGTTTCATCTTATGAGTTTGGCATTTTGTTTGTGGAATTTTATTGCGTTTGCGAGAGATTGTTACTTTCTCGGTGCTTCAACTTACTAAAGGTTAAATTAATCCTTGTAAGAATTGGTACTTAGCAACTGATTGTTCAGGTACTTTTCACATGGGTCATGCTTTGGAATGCATGCATAGCTCTGTCAAGTTCTCTCAACTTATACATTATCTTTGTATAAAACTGGACTATTTTTATGCTCTGTAGTCCGTACTACAGTGTTGATTATGATATTAAACATTCAAGTGCATGAAGTAAATCATTTGTGTTGGATCGTTGTTATATTATCAATCTGGCTGATGACATTTAATGTTGACCTACAGGGAATAAACATTCTTTTGACTGCTGATGTGCACATATTAGGAAGACTAGTCGACGATGTACGCTTTCAGTTAGAATCTACTGCAGTTAGCCAACGCCACTGTGAAATTTCCAGGAAAGTAGTTCCCAAGGAAGATGTAGAAAGTCCATCTGGTTTTTGCAACAGTACCTTCCTTAAAGATACTAGGTTTGTATTTTGAGGAGTGTGCTTGAAGGCAAAGCTCCTATAACCTTAATTATTTAACTTCTAGAAAAACTTCTTCGAAAGACCTTAGAAATTTACTTTAAATGAGAAGTTGAAAGCTTCTAAAATTTTGTGCTCTCGAATTTCTCAGCACCAATGGCACATATCTCAATTGGGAGAGATTGAAGCGAGGGAATACTAAGTTTGAGGCCAAGCTTTGTCATGGTGATATCATTTCTTTTGCAGCACCACCTCAACACGGTAATCGCAGATTAGTAACTTGCTGCTATACAAATATAATCTTTCTAGCTGTTATTTGTTTTGTAAATGTCAGGATGTAATTTTTGAGACAGGAAACACACAAAGTTATATTGCTGTAAAGTGTATATGTGGTTTGGTTATCTGGACCTAGTATCTTTCCTTAAACTGGAAACTGGTGTCATTCACAAAAACTGTCTGGTTTATGTGATGCAAGGTCTTCATGTTCTGTCCAAAAAATTAAGGACATCACCTTGTGCTTTGTTAGTGTAGTACTGTAGTGTGCTTTAGCAATAGCTTTTTACATGTGAAAAGCTTATTTCCGATGTTTGAATTGATGCTAGATGTAGTTATGCATCCTTTTTCTGTCTTTTGGCTAAAGAAAATGTGTATGTTTTTCATTTATCAGGATGTGTTCTGATGGCCTATTCTTTGTGATTTTGAATGTAGAGCAAGCATTAGCTTTCGTTTATCGCGAAGTCCTGTCATCTATACCATCTTCTAATGCTAACGTATTGAAGAGGAAAGCAGGTATAGCCACTGCCAGCTATTTCTTCTTATGGTATCCTCATGTCTTCTTGACTGGCACGGCTTATTTACCGATACTCTTGTACAAGCATGCATGTTCAACTTGGTACTGAGGAGGGTGCTTAAACTTGAAATAAACTAATCAGTTGTCAGAATTTTCTTTCCAGAGGAATCAACCCCCGAAAACAAAAGACCTAAAGGCATTGGTCTTGGTGCTCCCGACGGCCCTATCTCTCTTAATGACTTTCGGAGCCTACAACGTTCAAATGAGGTATCCTCAGAAAATTATTACTGTTTATTCCCTTTGTCTTCATTTATTTGCATATTCTCTAGAAATAAGATTGCTTAAGAGCTTCATTTGTATTCGCATGTGAAAGTTGAGACAGCTATGGTAGGCCGTCTTACCTTCTCCTTTAACTTTTTTTTGGGATGTTGTAGGATCTCAGGAAGCAATTGGAAAATCAAGGTCGTACTATCGACGAGTTGAAAAATGAGAATCGTGAAGCTGTTGAGCATCACCAAAATGTATGCCCACAGAATCCTATACACTGGAACTCCTTTTCACACTTCTTTTACAGGAAAAAGTATTTTTGTTGTTTGAATCTGCTTGTTTGAGCTACTTGGGCTATCTTTGTTAGTTAGTGTTTGTTATTTGTGCTTTCTTTCAGCTTAACTATTGCGTATGTCATTCTCTGAAATTTCTTATCTCTGGCTTTAAATTACTTAGTGACTTGATTGCATTACCTTTGATATGGAATTAGTCTTGGTCTGCAATACGTCGTATACTGTGTTCTTTAAGCTTTGTGGATACTGGGTGTGTGTTTTCTTAATCATTCTACAAGGGAATATGCATTGTCAAGAAAAGTGTGCCACTCAAACTTGTGCATTTCTCACCTCTAGAGGGCTTTGAAATCTTCTATTTGCACTTTTTTTTCCTTCAACCATTTTGCAGTTCTTTGCCATATTTTCGATGTATTCCTGTAAAGCCTTTATTACAACTTTCACAATTCTTACAGGTTGATTACTGACTTTCAGGCTTTCAGTATCTCCTAGCTCCTCGTGTTCCTTATGTAATTATTTTTTTCTTTTTTCCGTGCAGGAAATGGAAGAGCTGAGAGATTCAATCTCCAAGCCATACCTTGCTCAATTGAATGAGTTGAACGAGTCATTTAAAACTACAAAAAGTAAACTAACTGAGGTCAATAAAGCATCAGCTGAACAGAAGCATACTATTGAAGATCTTAATGTGAGAGTTGCTTCAGCTTTGCAGTCTTGTACAGAAGCCAATGAGATAATTCAAAGGTAAATTCCACCAAGGAAAAAGCATATATGAATTGACATGGATAAAAGATGGGGCTGCTAGCATCATGTGTTATTTGAGGTTTGTCTACAAGACATTATGTTAAAAGGACAAAAGAATCCATGTGTATGATGTTAAATCTTGGTCTAAACACCAAAAGCGACCGCTTTGTAAATGTTATGTATCGACTGTGTTTTGCTGCATTTTTGAGTCAATATTATTCGCATTTAGAGACATTAGTCAATGATAATTGACACTGCAACCCTGGACCGAAACCAAGATTTAATATTGTTAGGATGTTGTTGAAGCTTTCTAGCTAACCGATTTTGTCTGTGCCTAAAGATGTAGTTAGGAAAAGCATTCTTGATATGCCTTAAAATTGACTTGCTGAAGGAAATGCAGACTAAATAACGTGCTGCTTTATAATAGGATAAGATATTATAATACTAGCTCTTGAAGGCGGTTAATTTTCTTCTGTTTTTTGCTTTCTTCAGCCAAAAGGCGGCTATCGCTGAACTGAAAACACAACTAGATGAAGAGCGTGATCTGAGAAAAGAAGAACGAGAAAAGGCCGCTGCTGATCTAAAATCTGCTGTACAGAGGGTCGCATCTGAGGCTCAAGAGGAATTGAAGCGAGCATCGGATGTTGCTTTAAGGAGAGAAAGGGAGCAGCAAGAAGTTATTAATAAATTTCAGGTTGTCCCAAGTCCTGTATTTTCAATGCCTGTCACCTGTAATTTCATTCTTTAGAGGACTAATGTTCGTGTTATATATTTTGTCTCAGGAATCAGAAAAGGAGAGCTCAACGTTGGTGGAGAGTCTGAGATCTAAATTGGTATGGGCCTTTTCTGTTTTAGGAAACACTCCTTTCATTGCATCTAGCCTCTCTTGTTAATTTAATAATTTTTGGCAAGTATGTCTGTTAGTATAATACTACTACAACATCATATTGGTGCACAGCAATTGTTCCATTAATGGTGGGATAGAAAGTATACAGCCTTACCCCTTTCTTAACAGTTGTGAGAAGTTGTTCTCAGATAACTCATAATGAGGAATTGCGACAAGAATTGCATCACAATAAAAGAAGGGCAACCAATTTAGTGAGACATTTGAAAAACATTAAACGTGCAAGCTAAATGTAGCAACTGGTGTATATTTTTGAAATAGTTCTAGTCAAATTAGCTTGGGTGATATTAATTGTCATGTGGATCTTCAGTAAGAGTAACCTTCAAAACGTCTCTTGGGACACTTTAAATGGGAATGAATTCCAGCTGATTATCATTTCTCTTGTACAGGAGGAAACAAGAAAAAAATTAGTTGTGTCCGAGAACAAAATTCGTCAACTTGAGGCCCAAGTATTTGAAGAACAGCAGGTTTCTGCCTCCAGGAAAAAAGTACGTTTTTTTTTTCTCATTTGTCTTCTATTTTCTCTGACATAGCAATGTTATTACCGGTTATTGCATATTTGCTACTGTAGCTGATTTGTCTTTCTAACACACTGTTTTTTCAGCGGGTGGAAGAACTGGAAGTTGAAATGAACACAATGAGTAGAGAACTCGACAAAGAAAAGGTACAAAGACATGCTTATTTGTGTCTTTCATAAATATTGTGGTGCGTTGCATCTCATACTATTTTCGACATGGCATGAGTTTAAGCACCCTTAATGACGTAGATTGGTTGTTACTCAAGTATGGTTCTGAACTTGAATTTTTTTTTTATTTTTTTTTACTCATGCTAATTATTGCTAATGTTTATTCTCATTGGAATGCATAGATCAATGTCATGTATATGCGACTATTTAAAATGAATGATTTGTCTTGTTTACTTCTACTGATATGCAAGCCGTTATATGTTCCTTATTTAACAACTAGCATAGTTAGACTTTAGTATGGCGTGATTGCATTTTTGTTCATCCTTCACCAAGTTCTCATTTTGATTCAACTTTCAATCATTGTGAAATTTTTTGGAAGGGTTCATCTGGTTCTCTTTCTCTTTGCTTGTTTAAAAACAAGATCTAAGATGTGCATAATATACCTTGTTTGCAGAACGAGGTAATGTATCTAAGCTGAATTTAAATGTATAAAGGGGTTCAAAATGAGTGTTAACAGATTTCATACCTAAAACAGAAGTAGCAATGCTAGATATGATATTTATTTGGAATTTAGGATGGACACATACTATTGAATTAGACACATACTATATTGAAGGAGTTAATGTCCAAAGATTTGGAATAAACACAGGCGAGTTGAGTTTCAGATATATTGTATCTACAATACTGACAAGGATATTTCTCATGTGTGAGGACTATGAATCACGTTATTAAGTAACATTGTCAGCAACTGTCGCGAAGCACAGTGGTGTACAATGCTGCATCGGCGCATTTAACGTCCGTCGCTGCTGCTTGTTTTTCTGTTGGCCGAATAAATGATGACTCGTTTAAGCAGTATCAGCTTTGAATTGTTCAAGTATTGGTAAAACCTTCCATATAATGGCTATTTTTGCACCCCTAAATATATAAAAAATGGTTCTATAAGCTGAAAATCTTTTACAAAATGACCAATATTAGAATACTCCCTCCGATTCTTTGGAATTGCCCCACTTTTTAAGATTTGTGAGGACAATTTTAGACAATTAGGGGCAATTCTTAAGAATCGGAGGTAGTACTATACAATAAGAACTTTCTGATAAAAGTGAAATCTTAACATATACGCTGAACAAGCAGTTTCTTTCAACACATGATAAAATTGTAAAATACTCGCATTTCTTTTTTGTATGATGCATTGGTTTTAAAGGTTGCTTCAGATTCGTGGTTTTGCTTGCTAGTCTTGACTTCTCTGGCCTTGGTTTCTTCGCTTCTTCGCTGATGGTGTTTTATGTACAATTTTAACTGCTATGAGTTGGGAGTTCTAATCTGCTTGTTGAATACATATTTTAATCTTAGACGTAGGTAATCAACCATAAATTTCATTTTTTTAGATGTTGATATAATTATAAGTAGAGGTTTTATTTTAATGGTGGTAGCAGGCAGCTCGGGAAGAAGCATGGGCCAAGGTATCTGCTCTTGAACTGGAGATAAATGCGGCTATGCGGGATCTTGAATCTGAGAGACAAAGGCTAAAGGGCGCTAGAGAAAAAATCATGCTTAGGTAGGATCTTGAACCATACGATTCTCTTCTTTGTTTTACATTGTTCAACTTGGAATATCTGTGGTTATGTGAATGATTTTCATACCACAAATTTGTTCGTTGCTTTATCAGTTTATTGATTCTTTATCTCTATGGTAAACTTTCCCTGATTTAAATCATATGACCTGTTCACCTGATCCATGGTGATTTTTTCCATTGCTGTGGACTGTGGTTGATCAATCCATTTATATTTCACAGTTTTCACTTCTATTTATTTATTTTCATAATTGCGCTTTTAATGGCATGGAGCTGTACCACGGTAGTGAACATTCCCAGGTGGTTCTTGTCTCATGTTGCCTGCTGTGTTATTGCTGATCAGAGGACACTGTTTTTTTTTTCTTCCCAGGGAAACCCAGTTGCGGGCATTTTACTCCACAACAGAAGAGATCAAGAAGCTTTTCTCTAAACAGCAGGAACAACTAAAGGCAATGCAGAGGACTCTAGAAGATGAAGATAATTATGAGAATGATGGGTTTTCCCTTCACACGGTTTCTGGAACTGTTGGTGGTGAAGCGCTTGGAGTCATGGAGGCGACAGGGTACAAAAGTAAGATGTGTCCCAGTGCTTCAGCTCAAAAGACTGACCGAGGCGGTGCCGAGATGTCCATTGATGAAGGCAGTGCAACAGAGAAGCACGAATGTGATGTTAGAAGCCCAGATGACGAAAACACCCAAGAAGCACAATTTCCAAATGATGACTACCTAGTTAAATGTGGTTTTGGTTCGGATATTGATGGTGTAGGCACTGCTCCTATTTGTGAGGGATACGCTGACGGGACAGAACGTGTTCTCGATACTGAAAGTCCGGGTGTCGATGGTGAAAGAAATATGGATTTAGACAAGTCCGGTAATCAAGCTGGGGAAACATTGCCAGTTGAGGATGACACAAATGTTCAAGAAACCGAGCAAGAGGCTATTTTTGAGCAAAACCATGATCAGTCTTACATAACTCCAAGAGAGGAATCCGAGAAAGCTTCTGTCAACCCAGAACTTGCTCTCATCAGGACTGAAGATCTTTTGGCATCAGAAGTTGCTGGGAGCTGGGCAGCAGACACGACTCCATCGGTTTATGGTGACAATGAATCATTACACAATGACGATAGAGAAGCCCATATAGTTGTGCCTGATTCTAAATCACAAGAAGTTGCTGAGTCTCAAAACAATGCTCTTGCTTCGAAAATCCATTCAGATATTGAACGCCAAGCATTGAGTAATATGATTGGGATCTTGGCCCCGGATGTGAAGGAGCAGTTTGGAAATGCTGTCATTAAGAATTCTGAAGAGATGATCACTGAGATTCCCGACTCAGACTCAGAAACGGATGATGAATGCATTGAAGCTAGCAAAGAAATTGTACCGATGGATGGAGGGGCGGGGTCTGATGATGAGACACAGGCTGAGAAGGTTGAAGACGAGGATGTAATGGATGAGGACGATGATGATACCCAAGAAGACTCTGTTGGATAGGATAGCTCAACTGTTCTTGTTCTCCCACTAGGTATTGCTATTGCTATCAAATTAAGAGGTTAGTAATAGATAGAAAAATAGTTGTGGATAATAGTGTCTACTAACTGTGAGATTAAAGGCGTAGTTGTGCAGGCTGAGGTTGATGTTCTATATTTATTGTTAGTTAGTTATCTGTCAATATACTCCGGTTATTTGTCTTTATACCGAGCTTGGATAGTGACAATCACTTGAACTCGTGTTTGCTTGGAACTTGGTGTTAAACCATTGATCATGAATCAATCAAAATGTACTAGTTTTTTCAATTTCCAGTGTCACCTGGAATAGAAGAGCTTCTTAATACTCGAACTTTAGTGTGATTTCGTGGCGGTTTTGTGGTCTATCAGAAGGAGGTTCATCGTCTTGCCAATGTTTAAAAAATAAGGATTGCTGAATAGAGGGGGATTGCAACCGAATTAATTATTTTACAGACTGTCGAAGGACTGTATGAGTTCGACAGCTGAGTGTGCTATTACGTGTGTAGAATTCCGACAAGCTTCCGAAAACTATTATGATAAAATCTTGCATTTCCTGCGACTTTTAGGAGTAATTATTGTTTTTTTTTTTTTGGTGTTGACCGGGAGTATCCCCTACCGACAGCTGGGGCAATCTCCTTCGGGGTACTGAAGGCAATTTAATGGGTTAACCCCTCCCAAGTTTGGCATTTTCATTCGCAAGAGTCAGGAATCGAACCCCTGACCACTTGTTTAAGAGATGAGAGTCCTTACCACTCACACCAGCCAACTTTGATTAGGAGTAATTATTGTGTAGTATACAAAAAGTCGATATCAAATTACGAGTTTATGTTAAGCAACTTATTTAGTAATGGGTAATAAATAACTAAAATGTTTGGAATATTGCATACAATATTCCGTAATGTTGTTATATATACCGTCTTATTCTAAAATTTGTTTTCGAGTCGATTTGTTATCTTCAGTTGGGACTTGGGAGGAGTAGCAAGCAACAGACTAACACACGTGTAATAATTCAGTGACCAATGTTTGCACTGATTATCACAACACCTTCTTCTCTGCAATCTTCACTCAGAATTCAATCAGAATTCAGTCCCATTAAATCATTACCACTACACTTACCACTTCTTTGGCCCACCTTCCTTTTTTATTATTATTATTATTATTATTTTTTATTTATTTTTTATTTTTTATTTTTTATTTTTTGGTACCTTGCTTGCATTGTGTTCCTAGTTAAGGATGCTTGTGGTTCTATATGCTCTACCCAAATATCAGAAAATAATATTTTAATTTTGTCAAAAACTAATATAATTAGGATTTTGTGGTCAATATTTATGTGTGCCCAATTGACATAATAATGTTGAGTATAACTAATAATTATAACAATTGAATTGTTATCGAATGCAACATACTAACATATGAAGACCGGTCATTATTTAACTTATTTTTACAGACGAGGTGTGTTATATTAAAGAAAAACATAAGCAAAAATTACAAATTTAGCAAGTCGAGTATTCAAAACCGTTAAAATATTAACCTATTCCAATCCAAATATCTAATGATATATTCTCACAATTTACGATATTCGATTTACTTGTTGCAATGTGATCTAGGACTATGACTATCCAACAACAATTACATCAGAACCTTAGTAGCAAAATGATTTGGGATCGGTTGTCATAAATCATCACTTGGAGTCTGGACCATGACCATCCAAGAGATATTAAAATAGTAGGTCATATAAAAAATAAACATACATGTAATAATAAGAGTGCATATCATGCAATTTTTTTATTAAAATACAAAATTAAAAAAATTAGAAAACAAACTTAATTATGTGTGTCAAGCCCATACCTTCCTGTTCCTCCAGCACTAGAAAGTGCTAATTTCTAAGCTCACAGTTTGTCAGCAAATTAAGCTCATAATAATCATAACTTCAACTTTTGTTAAGTAACTTTTAACCCAAATTCTCATTGAAAACGGGTAATATCCGTCACAAGTTGAAGACGGATAATGTCCCTCTCACAATATGCAAGTGACACCAACTATAAAATGCTACATTTTTTCCCATTTGTCCTCTCACTTGCCTTATAGTAAGAGGGACACTATCCGATTTCAGCTTGTGACGGATAGTGTTCGTCACAGGCAACACGGTTTGAATTTTTAATTAGAAAGTTATGAGAGTTGCATGTCAAAACAGTAATTTTGGTCTCATCATTTTGTTACATTCCTAACATAGTAATATTAGTTCTAGGATTTTAACCCCACAATCGTAATGACATTGAGACACTGACATAATATTGTCGTCGTTGTAAACAAATTGGACATTTGAACATAATATAAGACTTAATTTATATAGCTAAATAGCAGTTGACTATGCACAATATCAATTGATTCGTGTTAACCATTAGTCTAAGACCTCGACATTGCAATCGAGTAAATACATATAATGGCCAAAGACAAACAATTAGCAAGAACCAAGGGGGAAAGAGATTAAGGGTATTAATTAAGACTTTTTTTTTTTTTTTTTCTTACACTATTGGAATCTTTATGAAAGTTTTGTACATTCCAAGCAAAACCCATGAAATTCATTGATAAGATAACCCAAAATGGTGCAAAATTAAAGGAAAAAAAAAACAAGAAAAATTAATGTACCAAAGACAAACATTGAAGCTAGCTACTAAAATACTCCTCCCATAGAAATAGCAAAAGCAAAATAACAAGAAAAAAAAAAGTTGGAGGAATTAAAGGAAAGCTAGCTAAAGGTAAGATGGTGAAGATTAAGATGTGGATGAACATTCTTTGCTACTAATAATAATTTTTCCAAAGTTTCAAACTTAAAAAAACATTAAAAATCCAAGTAATAAATTTGCATAGATGATGATGATATTCATCATGATGATGATCAATATGGAGGTCGATTAGGAGGAGTACCCCAAAACGCTTCTGGTGGTAGTGAATTCAGCAAATTTGGTGGTAACCCTTGTAGTAATCCTCCGCTTCCAGCTCCAGTACCGCTTCCTCCTCCTCCTCCTCCACTACCTGTACCTCCTCCGTTATTATTCAGATCATTGCCCATGTTTTGACCTCCAGTTCCTCCTGATGGTGGTGAGCCTAGTCCACCACCACTACCTGGGCCACCCACTCCTTGCATCTGTGCCCCACTCCCATCATCTTCGTCGAGTGGTAGTCTTTCATAGGCTGCGTTCCCAAAGGACGCGGCCATGATGACTACTGGCCCAGATGCAAGGAGTGGTCCCACAACACCGCCCCCAACTACTTGCCCTTGCCCTCCAGCAAGGTATATAGTAAGCCCTGAGGCTGCAGGTGGAGCTGGGGGCGGTAAAAACGACCCAGAAAGGGATAATATTTCAAATCTCCCATGTAAGGTCACGACCGCACCTGGTGCACCAGGTTGCCTCAATGTCACATTCGACACCGTCCCGGTCCCACTCAGAATACAAACCCCTCGTTGTCTCCTACGTGCAAAGTTAGTAATACTATCCATGAGGTCGCACCCGTTTGCGACCTCCATAACATGAGATCTAAGCGCGTTAGCGCTATCTCTAGTTATAATAATAGGAGGTTTAGGTTTATTTTTGGAGCCTGCAGGGCGGCCTCTAGGCCGCCTATGCATCTCCCCACCACTACCTCCACCTGCACCTCCACCGTCTTCACCATCACCGACATTAATAAGAGCCTTACTATCAATACCCGAATCATCCCGCTCTCGTTTCAAGCTATGCTTCAAATCACTACTACTCCCACTTTGCTCCGCCTCGGAGCTCTGATGCTGCTGCTGCTGCTGATGAAACTGCTGCTGCTGCTGTTGCTGCTGATGCTGCTGTTGCTGCTGCTGCTGCTGCTGAAAGTGATGGAATTGATGATGCGGATTCAGATGAAGATTAGTGTGAAAAGGAGGTGGTAGAGGTCTTCCATGAGCTGTTACTGGATCCATATTCAACCAATTTATGAATTTAAAGCTCAAAAAAACAAGGAAAATTAACAAAAAAAAATAAAAATAAAGATGATTATTTTATGGCTGATTTCTTCAGCTAAATAATCTTATAAATTCATACAAAATATTTGTTGGGTTTTTCATGGTCAAATTCACGTAAATTTTGCTAGAAAAAAAAGTATGAAATTTATTAGATTAAATTATTAGGTTAGATTATGTTAAGTTATTGTTTATTTATTTGATTTTTAGTAGTATTTTGGTAAGGGTTTGGGAGAATTAAGAGAGGGATTAATTAAGGAAGTTGAGGAAAATTGGGTTGGGAGTGTAAGAAAAGAAGAGAGAAGTTTTGGGAGAGTTGGGTTAGGGTTAGGTCTTAAAGAAGGGAGATGTGTTTTTTTTGAGAGGTTTGGTTTTAGGGACAAGGCCAAATTAAGCTGCGTGCGCATGGCTGGTCAATGGGTCCCTCTTCTTTATTAGGAATCGAATCGGGTTGTTTATGGGTTGTCTCGTTGATTGAACTTATCTGATAGATATGAACATATATATGTATGAATAGTTTGATTTTAGACGTTGATGGGTTGTTTCGTTCATTCAACTTATCTGGTAGAGATCATTGTTGTTAGAATCGCGATTCGATCCAACGATTCTACGATTTTACGATCCGAAAATGCTTGACCGATCCTGGATCCTACGATTCTATCAGGGTTGTAAAATCTTACGATCCTATTAATTTGAAAATTTCTAGAGATGAGATCATAACACGATCCTACGATCCAATTCCATAATAAAAATATTAATATATATTATTATATAATGAAACCGTAAAACCAAAATTTCGTGTAAGTTGTAGAAACATGTTCATATAATGATACTAAAACCATTAATTACCAATATTTATGAATAATTATTAATAAATAAGTGTTTTGATCTCCAATTATATGTTTTTACCAAATAAAAATTTATATTTAGTGAGTTTGTAGAATATTGCGATTCTACGATCCGATTCTACCGATTCGATCATATCCTCCCCATCGATCCAAAGTAGAATCCCGATCCTAACAACATTGGTAGAGATGGAGATATGTATGAATAGTTTGATTTTAGACGTTAATGACGGGTTTTTCCGCTAATTTTTTTAGCCAGATTGTTTTTTTTTTTTTTTTTTTGGAAGAATGAAGATTTAAGAAGGCGAAGTGTTAATTAAGTGGAGTTAATCTGAAATTCAAAAATCTGGGTTAAAATTGTAGTTTTTCATTGCTTAAATTGCTTTGATAACCGTTGCTAATTAATATGAAATGACTTACAACTCGATAATAATTTACATTTATATTATCTTTGACGGGAAAAAAAAGTAATTTTGCTATTATTTATCGACAAATAACAAAATTATTCGAAACTTTATAATAAGACGAATATATGATCAAAGTAATAATAAGACTAGTCTTTTTAATTATCGAGGTCAATTGTTGATTCTTATTTTGAAAATTTATTTATAATAATCACTTATGTCGAGTTTGGTATCACCATACTTTGTATAATACTTCGTATAATAATTCACACTTGTATTACCTTTGAGAAAAAAATCTGTATCAGTTAATAACAAAATTATTCAAAACTTTATAATAAGACAAAAATATGATCAAAGTAATAATATAAGACTAGTCTTCTTAATTATATCAAGGTCAACTCTCTATTTCTACTTTCAAAATTTATTTATAATAACCTTTTATGCTGAGTTTGGTATCACCATACTTTGTATAATAATTCGTATAATAATTCACATTTATATTAACATTTGAGAAAAGAAAAAGTAATTTTGATACTCTGTATCAGTTAATAACAAAATTATTCGAAACTTTATAATAAAACAAAGACATGATCAAAGTAATAACATAACTACTCTTCTTAATTAACGAGGTCAACTGTCAATTCCTATTTTGAATTTTTATTTATAATAATCATTTATATCGAGTTTGGTATTATCATACTTTGTATAATACTTCGTATATCGATTATTTTATCTCTATATTTTAATAATACTAGAAATATTTTTCTTTCTTCTAATTTCATTGGGGCCCTTAAAATACATGATATATTTTAGGAGTATGTCCTTGTCTTAATGCTTGTTGAATGATTGTGATTGATGCATTACATAGTAAGACTTGAGAAGAGTATATAAGACCAGATTTTGTTCATATATAAACTAACTAACATCCCCATTATCCCATTATTATTTCCACTTTTTTTCTACCTCCATGTAGATTTATTAACATGTGATAAATTCAAAATTATAATATTAAATTAAATCATATATTATATAATTTCTATGCATTTCTAGTCTTCATCCTAACAAATATGAAATAACCACATTCAATTTTGCCACCCATATTATCATGAGTTTGGTGTACCATACTATATATTTATGTATCAACTTTATTTTTTTTTTACTCAAAATTTTGGGCCTAAATTATTATTTGACCTCTTAGTTAAAATATTTACTCGTACATAAAAAGTACGAGCACAAACCACACAAAGATTTTTGTGCCCTAGTCGAGTTTGGTTCAGGTTATTTTATTGGTCTAAAAATAACGACATAAGGTGGTATTTGACAGTTGACACGTCCAATTTTCACTCTTAGAGCGAATTATTCATTAGTATTAGTAAATGGACGACGAAAATGAGAGGCATTACTAAGGTCTAATTCATATTATTATTAATATACAAGCACAATTTCACGAGATTGGTTACTTAAAACCTTCTTAACTGAATTTACGATAAATTATTAACTACGATAATCTGTTTATATTATTTTAGGAAAATTTTGTATATACGTAGTTTCTTATTTACTTTATCACTAAAATAAACTACAAAATGCCATAATATATTACTCCCCATATTTTTTTTTTTAGGTTTTATTAAAATACTCCTCACAAATAAATAAAAGTGTAAAGAATCTGTAATAACTCGATTTTAATTATTATAAGACATTTTCTCAAATTTATTTTGTCAAATTTAATTTAAGACATAAATGATGAACAAAGCTTAAGACGGATAGTGTCCATCTCACAATAAGGTAAGTGAGGGAGAAATGAAACACCCATGAATAATGTCACCAGCATAATGTAGGAAGGGAACTATCCGTCTTCAACTTGTGACGGATAGTGTCCGTCTTTAACTAGAATTTGTGAATGATGAAATAGAGAGTAAATGGGGTGATCATGGGAAATGGGAGCGGTCTGGGTTGGTGGTGGGTCAGAGTCTATCGGTCAGGCCGTGTCTTATGGGCGTTTTTATGTGGACCCACTTTTCTAACCCCATTCGTTACTGTTGCCTATCGACATACCACGTGTCTCTTCCCCTTGACCATGTCTCGATTTTTGTACTCTTACCAACCTCTTCTTTGAATCTTTTTTTCACCCCAGTCATTTTTTTTCGCTAATTTTCGTTTAAGACGGACATATACCAAAAAAAAAGGATTGAGTATAGTAAATGAGATCAAAAAAATATGTCAGAAGGTAATAAAAGATCTGTTCTAATTAGATTCGGATCAGACTAAAAGAAGGGGACTAAATCGACGAAACTTAATTAAGTTTTAATCAAGCCAATAGCAAAAAATTGTCGAACAAACTCAACTTATCGGTCATTGATTAATCAATTAACTTTGCGAAAGTAATTCGACCTAACAAAATTAGCAAAATTATCGTTGGATAACTCAATTAAATAAAAATACTGTATGTGTTAATTCAATCCAACTTTGTCTCGGGATTCACAAGACCTGTAATTGACTGTGTTCAAAATAACTCAATCTAAAACAATTTCTTACTAATTATTAGTCCCTTTTACTAACTTACCTTATAATAACGCGACGTAATGTAATCACGATCACACCAAATAACCAATAACCAATAAACCAAGGCTTCTAGCTTCATCTAAAATAAACGAAATGTAATAAACTCGAAATAATCCAACTCAAACACATTCAAACAGACAGTTTATTCGAGTCTCTTGAAAGAACTAGAATAAAATAGTATCGAAATATAATGAATAGGAGGGAGCAGAAGCAGCAGTCATTACTCATTACTGAATGAATATAAGTGGGCACGTGCGGGGGAGGGCGGGGTAGTGAATTGGGGATAAAGCCACCAAAAAATAAAAAGGCCAAATCTTTCATGTTTTAATTACATTCTTCATCTAGCTTAATATATAAGCAATATACAAGCATTCTTTTTCTTGGAAATTACATAAATTCTTGAATTATCTTGGTTCATCTAATATATAACTAGTATAGATCTTGTGTTACAGCACGGTATTTTTTAGATTTAATTTATAAGAGGCGGTTTCAATAAAATTATTTGCATAAATTAACTGGACTTATAATTTAATGTTATAATG
>VHZZ01000656.1:112419-124189 GCA_009801015.1 Silene noctiflora
CACTCATTTCCTGATCCATCACAGCCTTACACCGCAATGCAATAACAATTAAAATCACAATAATTCTATGCACATCTCACTTTCCCATTCTCATAACATACTAGCATGAATCCATATACATACAATTCAATCCAACCATTACTCTTACATATACTAACTCGTTTGTTCGTCACATGATTATAACGTATACATATTGACATTATATTCTATTACCCAACCATCACACACCGTCACATTTACACTCATGTTTAACACGTTGTATTTAACAATCATCGCAAGGCACACTTCACACTATTATACCCCTTCACAAACGTATATAGCACATTAATTCAAACGATCCCACGATTCATCACCACATACGTCCTTTGGAATGCATTATCAATATCACCATCTCTAGCATTTCCACATTACTAAATAAAGCATTCTTCATCTCATCCATGCACATACTTACATCACAACACATACACCATCTTTGTATTAGACTCAACACACGCTACTACTACTCATACACACACTTAAGATACACATACAATTCCTGACTCAAAATCCCCATTCGAAGTGACTGGCTTAAGCACATTGGGGCCAATATTTTGGAATGAGGGCGTCTTCTCACCCAAAACCTATCACTGAGGGGCTCCCAACTTACGTACACTAGGTTCATTTTATTAGACTCGCTACGTTCATTAGATTCATTGGTTACAGGTTCCAAAATCGTCGCTCTGATACCACTTTGTAACACCCCCATCTACCAAGGAGCCTTAACAACACCTTCCTCAACAAATAAGGGCGTTACCATCTCGGTTGTCGGAGGTAAAGTAATGATCAAACGTCGATAAAAGAACATTAAATGTTGTTACAAGTTAGTACAAGCCATAACAAAGGAAAGGAAATACAACTCATACTACTATCAACTACATAACTAAGTCGTCATGACTCGTGGTAACTCGTCCCTCTGACACCCAGCAAGACTCCAAAGAAAACCTGTCAAGACTGCCTGCTCACCATAAGGATCACGGCAGACACAACATAAAGAAAACAACAAAGAAACACCACACAAGGTCAGTACCATAATAGCATACAACAACGGTAACAACAACACACACAGAGCATCACACCATCTCCATCTCCATCCCACGCCACCTTACCCCACATCACATAACCAACTACACACCAAGGTGTGTAGCCCTGCCAGTGGGGGACCGCAACCACACCCACCTAAGCCCCGCTCATCGCAACGAGCGAAAACCTTGTTCCTTAATGTGCACATCCCTTCCCGTGGCGGGTTCCACGGAGGGCAAATCAAGGGCGTGAAGTCACTCCCAAAAGTAAATCCACTCAGCCGAGGACGCACCTCGCAACACAGCCAACACCATACATCCACCACATCTCCACATACAACTGGCATACAACATTCATAACATGATAATCAGGCAACAATGCCAATTATGAAAACAGTAACTGAATCATTCAAACAACCAGAATATCAACACAGGACAACCCAATTTAAAGTACTGAGTAGGGAACCCTACCTCTAGCAAACCGCAGCGATTCCGCATGCAGCCTCACAGCAACAAGCAACCATCGACATCCTATGCCAAACATTACGATATCTATTACTATTACTACACATATCACTAAACTACTAGGGATGATGATGACGACAAAGATAACACATACCTATACCAGCATCCCGGCGACGAGGTCGCTTCCCGATGCATGCTCCCGTCCCCAAAGGTGACTCATTTTCCCCAACTCCTCGAAAGGGTGAGAACAGGAGAAGAAAGGCAAGACGACGACATCTAGGTTTAGAAAATGAAAATGAAATGATGCGGGTTTTCTGTTATCGCGATATATATATTTTATCGCTGGACACGAGATACTCGATTGAGTTGCTAACTTACTCGATCGAGTTCTCCTTACTCGATCGAGTAACGAGGCTACTCGATCGAGTGGACTCCGCTAGATCGAGTCACCACTCCTCAAAACTAACCACGAAGGACTAACCAAGACTCGGGCAAGTACACAAGGTCAGTCAACGGCGGTCAAGGGTCCTAATAAGGCGGGTATTACACTGAGGTACCCAGTACAAAAGATATGCTACAACAATAAATAATAATTGGCAACCAATTCATCTCAAACACAAAGCTGAGGCATCCAACAATAATAATAATATTCACTCAATAATCCAATAATCCATCCAATTCACATTACTTAATAAACTACACAAACCATTAATAATACGGGTTGAGTAGTTAACCTACCTCGTACGCAAGCAATCCAATATGCGGGATAGTTCAAATAACGATAAACAACACCGTCGAGAACTCCGTCACCTAAACAAATAATTATAATTACTAACTAATCAATTACTAATGATAACTTAGTTATATTTATTAATTATAATATATTATTATTAGCATACGTGAATTATTACATTAAAACCCGTCACTAAATAAACCCAAAGCCCATTAATTAATTACTTAATTACGATACAACCCGAGTTAAAAACTAATTACTTTAAACAATTAATTAAATAACTAATTAAGAATTATTACATAAACTAATAATATTAAAACCCGTCTAAAAAAACCCGACCGACCACACACTTAGCGATATACTATAATACGTACTAGTCAAATCACGTGAAATAAATAGAACTTCTTGCCACACCACACCACGTCAAATTCTCATACAATCCCTTGTTTTTGAATCCAAACCCGACACCCCTCATAACCTGCCACCAACACAACCAAGAGCCACCACTGTCGGCAGCCCAGCCATGCTCCAGAAGCCGGCCCTAACCACCGCACCTAGCCATCAACAACCACAACTTGTCCTCACCCAAACACCGTCCAAAACCCGCGCCCTATACCCTTGCTCCACACGCTATACATCTCCTCTCAACAACACTTACACACCACGACACACCACCACAGCCACCAAGTCCACCATCAGACGACCACCACCACACACGACCCAAAACAGCCCACAATCTCACGCCCTAAGCACCCGTATTTACACCTCGTATACACGACTCCCTCCTTCTCACAACCACCACACGACCAACATGGTCCACCCCCCAGCCTCGACGACTCCACCAACACCACCCACTCACTACTACGACCGCAACCACACATGTCATCACCCCTAACTCCCTCGGCAACCACCGCATACTCCTCCCCTGTTTTCTCGACATTTCGAAAACCCCCGCGCAAAACACCGCCAATAACCACCCCAACACCTCCACCATGGTCGACGCAACACCCTAGTACAACCCTTACCCCCAACGGTTCCCAAGTCAACTTGAAACAAAAGGTTTTAAACTTGAATAAGATATGCGACGGTCATTGTACACTACGGTCAAACCACCACCACGTCGACCAACGGTGGTCACAATGGGTTCTGGGTCAGCCCCTTGTGGTCCAAGGTTAAGGTCACGGTTGGGTTATGTCATACGGTGTTTAATTACGAGTTATATAAATTAATTACAAGACGAGTTATATTATGAGACGGTTTTATAAAACTTACCTTGAGGCAAAGTGTTCAGATCTAGAAGCCCTTATTTTTTCCTGCTTTTTGCTGCCTTTTGACTTTATGAGAGAATTAGAGACTTAATGGGAGGGTTTGATTGCTTATATAGTAGTAGGGTAAGACAATTAGGAAGGAAGTAGGAAACTTAAATTATTATTATATTATATTATTATTATTATTATTATTTACGTATTATTAATTATTATCAAATACTACTATTATTATTATATTACAATTACTATTACTACTAGCAACACGACCCAATACATGGCCCACATCCATTCCCGACTCATCCATCATTCTATTAAATTTTTCCGTCTCACAACATAATTCTATAATTTATAAAATATATTTTAAAACACATTTTAATAATTTTACCGTCTGACCAACCACTGACCAAGCCTTAAAATACGAGGTATTACATTTACACCCACAGACTTACTTGTTTAGCAAAGTGATATTAACTAAGTTGTCGTTAGTGGTTGCTCGACTCGATTTAATACAAACAAAAGGTTCCCTTGTAAAAGGAACTTAGAAACAATATTGATTAAGTTGATTAGGTGGAAATGGTCAAACTGGTCGGTCTATGCAATTGAGGCTGGCACCCAAAAGGATTTGGACTTACCTGACTGAGTGATCAAGCACGTAGGCATCAATAACAAAAGCTCCTGGTCTTAAAATGCAAAGAGAGATGATAAGGGCGGACACTCACGTGAAGAATATGCGAGGCGGAGGCCTCTATTTATACTAATCACGAGGAAAAATTTTAGGAAAAGATAATATTTGGAAAGAATCCATAAATATTCTAGAAACTGACAAAAAACAACCTACGAAGTGGCACAACAGACATTGCGACCTTTCCAGGAGGTGCAGCACCCACTGCATCCTCTCCTGAGACCTTTCCTTCTCAGCAAGAAGATTTCACGCTTTATTTCGGAATTAGGGAAGATGTAGGCTTCCTTATTCCGCAAAACAAGATATTTTTGAGATTTAGACACTTAAAAATAATATTTAGGAATGCAACTCTAGAATATTCCGACTCGGTTTCAAGGCGATTTTAGAAAATGAAGACGGTTTTTGACTCGGACTCCAAATGTACTCTAATTACTGCCAAAATGACCATATCGGCACATAAATGACGATCAAAGGGTTAACACAACTATTTGAGCTTTCCACTTGTCAATGAACTTACGAAATGTCATCAAATCGTTTTGTATATTTAGCATGCGGCTCAATCATCACTTGGTGTTTGACGGGAGGTACGGAAGTGAAGTATCTACAGAGCCCCCACTTTGACTGAGGCTTGGACAAGGCAAAAGTTAAAGTATAGTCCTCAGGTCAATCGAAGATTACAACCTGAAGATTATCGCGACGCGATGCGGCTCAAGGGGATCGAGCCAAGGACCTGTCGTCGGGATCATTTTAGACTTAGTCGACTTCCGGGGAGGGTCGTCTAAAGTCCATTAGACTACATGGGAAAGGTCGCTAGCCATAAGAAGATACCATACCTGAGACCACTTAAATGGCGAACTCGAACATTCGAAATCCGTGGGGAAATGTAGCAATAACAATAATTAAGGGCAGCGGGACGTCAGTAGAAACTAGTGGGAAATATAAAGCTTGAGGATAGAAGAACATTGGTAGAAAATGCAGGGGAATAAAAGGCAGGACTTTTCGTAGAACCTTCAGGGAGAGAGTTGGTTTGCGTTGGTCTCAAATGAACTCTGTTTATTGAGAAATACAAGGGCTGTAGGCGGCAATAAACTCTTGTTGGGGGATAAAATTGTGCAATCCGCTGGGGTGAAGGTAAATATGACGAGAAAATATACCTGGCGAAAATATCCCGAAATGTCAGAGGAAATATCCCAAATCATAGCAAATGTGGGGCCCGAGCCCGCAAATAACAAACTCATAACGACTTGAAAACAAGAGCTGTTGTGAACTATGTTGGGGAAGAGACGTATCATTCTTAAGGCTTGAGGAAAGGGCGCAATATGTGCTGCGTTATTCCCCGAGCTTGTCTAGGTCTACTAAAACAAAAACTCAGCGTGACTTCGCAAATCATTCAAACATAATATTTCGACTTCCAAAGAACTCGAAAATCTTCATCAATCCCTACTCTAAGTTGATTAAGACTCGTCATAAATCATCACTAACCCAGGTATGTACCTTGCCCTTGACTTTGTTTGAATTTGTAGCTTGAATTAGGGGTAGAAATTAAGGTTTATATACCCAAATTTAAGATAATTTGGGGCCTTTGCTCCAAATTAATTTGCCTCATAAAATTTATATTATAAATGTGTAGTTGACCAAGCTAAGAACACAACCATATGTCCATTTTGAATTTTCGTCAAGAATAAACGAATTGAGACCGAAAATAGACGGTCTCATGCTAAACCGCTTTATAGACTCGAAAATGACCTTAAACTATTCGGAATTTGATACAATTAGATGTTTTGGAATCATTGTATTATGGGTAAACTTGTTATCATGTTGGAATTTCAATTTGTGACAGCTCCTTCGGGACAGCTTTTGAGCAGAGAGGAGGCTAATACGACGAAATGCTACCAAAATTTCGACTCATCGTCGACGCTAGGCATAGGTTAGACACGTAGGAACATGACCAAAACGTATTTGTTGACTTGCTAGGAAATGGAATTGAAAATGACTTGAAAACAGCCTGAAACAATCTCTAAACTACCTTTGTTTTGTTCATTTTGTAGAGGATGTGCCTTCGACCTCAGATTGAGACTTCATGGATGTGGATTTCGATCCTAATTCGGCCCTCGTGATTCATCTGGGAGTCCTAGAGGATAGAGTTTTACGCGAGGAGGAGAAAGGTCCCAGGAGGTCAAATGTGAGAAGGAGAGGGCGTCAGCTTGCCCGAGCGCCCAAGTGGGTTGAGAAATGGGATGCTCGACATCTCATTTGGGCTGAAAAGAGTCACTTGGTCGTACCGTACGGCAAGGAGAATGGTAATCACTTGAATTCCCAATCTTGGTCTTGAAATTACCTATCTTTTCTTTCTCTTTTACCTTGCTTTAAAATGAATTAGTATTGACGAGTACTTGAATTTTGCAGGAGGCCGACAATATGTGGTCATTTTCTGGGTACACAATCATGATGGAGGCTTTTGAGAAGTTATTGGATGAGGAGAAGGTAATCATTGAGCGTGGCGCCTTCGAAGCTCTAGTGAGGGGCTAGCGTAAGATAAAGAGGAAGAAGATTCGGGTCAACATTTGCCGGATTCGAGCCTTCTGGGACACGACCTCGACCTTTCACATTTCGTTTGGTGAGATCGAGATCACTTTAGAGGATTATGGTATGATATTCGGCTTGCCTTATGGAGAGGAGCTGATAGTGTCACCGGAGACGCCCATAATGGTGGACCTGGCTGAGGTTAGGAGGTTGATTGGCTGGAACCTAGCCAGGGTTGCGGCTAGGGTACCCGATCTGGTTCCGAGTTCCTACATCAAAGACTACTTTGATGGTAAGGTTCCGGCGAGGGTGCAGATGACTGAGGGGAGGAGGTGGGGGTGGCATTGTGTCTCCTCCGCTGTGTACAGCTGAGCAGAGAGCCCGAGTTTTGCTCTGGTGGTTCTTTTCTTTGATTTACTTCGGAGACAAAGGGGAGAGGTTGTCGACGAAGCTTCTTCCTTTTATTGATGACTTGAGTGGCCTATGTTGCCTTGACTGGGTCACTCGTAGCTTTGTGGTCCTCGCTCGATACATGAGGGCTATGGTTCGTCCTGAGCTGATCGAGAAATAAACTTCTCCTGCCACTGTTGGTCCAGGACTCATCCTAGAGGTATGAAATGTCCTTTTATTTCTATTACTTTCTATTTGAAATAGCTTAAAACTTGAAATAGAATTTTGAAATATTCTTGCGAAATGAAGGGTCATTTGGCTCTTGAGCTTGAAATATTACGCTTGAGAAGTTTATTCTTTTGCATATGAATGAGATTTGAAAATGTATAATCTCCCTTCCCTTTATATGAACAAAAATAATGAGTTTTGAAGATGAGCAATCGTCACTTCCCGTATATGAATAAGAAAATAGGAAGGATCGACTTAACATGTAAATAATGATTATTTTAAGTGGTTATTTTTGCAAATGAAGGATCATTTGATATTCCCCTTCTTTTAGGCCTGGTTTTACTTGTACTTTGCCAGCTACGCACCCGCGAGGGCAGCTGACGTGGGCCAGGGAGTACCTTGAAGTGAGGGACTGGATCATTTTTAGGTAGAAGAGTCAGCGGTGTTCTTAAAACTACAGGAGGGGTTTCAACGCCCTGCAGCTTGACAGTGTAAGCATATTTTCTTTTGCTTTTTGTTTAATCTTTCATTTCTGTTTCGCCCTTGATTATGACCCTTATGTTTCTACCTTAGTGGACGCTGAGGCCCTGGGAGGCTTACACAGGTGCACCAGCCTTCGTGGCTGACGTTCTTAGGCATAGGAGCTCGGGTAGGCTGCTTCTAACGACTCCAATGGGGCATGTTTAGTACTTGGGTGAGCGCTTGGCTCAACAGTGCCTTCGTGACACCTTCACTATTCTCATCGATCCTCCATGGAGAATTTTTAGGGAGCCCTCTAAGGCTGAGAGGACGGATGATCTTGCTGGGGTGAGTGGCGACGCTCTCTTACTTCTTGACTTGGAATACTCGGAGTTTGTGCAGAAGAGGTTGGCGTACTGGCCGATTGTGGTAAGTATTTTCTCCCTTTCTGTTTCTTAAAATAACGATTTTCATAAAATTAGTGCTAGAAATGACAACCTCTTAAACTTTGGCAGGAGATCGATGTTGCGGGCGTCGAGCCCCTAGTTTTCCCTGAGACGATATAGTACGCGGGACCAGCCGGTACGATAGTTTCCATGGAGATTCCGTCCTTTTCTGAGTCGGTGATGGGGGCTGGACTCGACGAGTGGCAGCACATTGTGAGGAGGGTAAGCCCCCAGTTTGGACTCATTTATCTCTCTTTTTCTGCTAGTATGTAGGAACATGATAGCGATATAAAATTTCATTTGAAAATGCAGGTAGCTCCATCGAGGCATGAATAGTTGTGGTGGATGGTTAACCGGCTGTGAACGAAAGCTTTTGAGGCACTCTCAGGTGGCTCTGGAGCACGGGTACGAGCCTTTCCTTCCCTCAGCAGAAATTTGAATTTCATAGAGATTTGTTTTTTTGCACTTTGTTATTCATTACCCATCCTTTTGTTTCACAGCGGGAGCGCAAGTTAGAACCAGGAGCGCAAGTTGGAGCGGGAGCTGGAGCAGTCACGAGAGGAGAAGACCCGCCTGGTGAGAGAGCTTGAGGTCAGAGATGTTGATTTTACCATTCTAGATGACAGAGTTGTCGACCTTAAGAGGTGTCTAGCTGAGCGTCGTGACTAGCCCTGGCTTGTATTTTTTTTTTTTGTTTGTTCTCGGGCAAGAGCTTGAGTCTTTATGTACATATCTAAATTGACATGTATATAAAGGTCTGCGTGCCTTTTTCTGTTGTTAGGTGTAATTTTGAACTTGTACTTGCAGGTTAGCTTGGAAACAGGCTTGGCATATCGACTATTTACATCGTTATGTTGCCAAAATTTACGTAGAGATGCAAGTAAAATGAAATAGATACACGTAATTAAAAGTCAAATAAATCATGAGAAATGAAAGAAAATGACCCAAATAGCGAAAATGGAAATTCGACCAAGTCAAAACGAAAATTTTGCAAAACAAAGTGCCCAAAAATGACAAATAAGACTTGACGCACGATCAAAAGACGGGAGTGCTTCCCCCTAAAAAGAAAAACAGAAAATGGGTAAACAAAATAAGAGAGAAACGACGCAAAATGTGATAAAATGATTTGACACGCGATCGGAAGACGGGAGTGTTTCCCCCTAAAAAGGAAAAGAAAAGAAAATGGGTAAGTGTGCTAAATTGACGAAATGTGAAATGTCGCCTCGAATTCCGAACCCGTCTTGAGACAGAAGAACATTCAGTACATAACTACTCCTGTAGGTTCCCTCTATGTGTCAGACTCCTACTTGCAATGAGCCAAAGCTAAGACTTCGGAGGAGCGCGAGAAACTAAGAAAGCATGAGTCTGTTAACTACAAGATCAGCGAGGTGGCCAAGGAAAACCAGAAATATCGGACTCAAGAGGAAGAGGAGGCTGGTTCCGAGTTGCTCATTCGAAGAAGAAAATGAAGTGATCTCCTCCTGCCGAGGAGATGGTGATGGATAGAAATGGTAAGACGAGACCACGAGAAAGACCTTTGGTGATTAGGTTAGAGATAACGCAAGAGCGTCCACCTCGAGGCTAAGTCCTTTATTAGTATTATTTATTGTTAACGTTGTAATAAAAGACAGGATTTTTAGAATCCTAGCTTGGCATTTAATTTTCAGCATTTATTTTGTATTATTTAGCGTATTATTAAATAAAGAATAAATAGTCTATTTAGTTAAGAAAATTTAATCATTTCCCTTCATTTATTCTTTCGAATTTCAAATGACAAAGCACTTGTCCTCCTACTTGCACTTTTTGAAATAAAATAATTTCCGGGTTGTATCATGTGAAGGATTGCCTACATATCCGCCCTTTAAGATGAAATCAAACCCGGAACGTAGTTCGAAAATAGAACTTGTACAAAGGAATAAATGTTCGAAGCAAGAGCTAAGAATGAATGTAGGGAATAAGCATGGTGTTTTACTTACTCCTAAAATGCAATCGAGATATGTTGACAATATTTAGGATGATAGAAAATGCTAAGAAGCAAGAGCGAGATGGCATGGAAATAGAGATGGTCGTGGGCCATGTATAATTTGTCGCATGAGCGGCACGTGGTTCACGTGTGGCGCGTTTTGGCCTATTCTAAAGGTAGTATTTTTTAAGTTGGTCTAAGTTAGTCAGGTTTGAAAACTCATTCCCGTCCAAGTCTGTAATTCTAACGCACCCCCTAAGAGTATTGACTTGAGTTAGTAAGGTCCAGCCCAGTTAGGTTTAAATCTTCCCCTTGGGTCGACAGACAAAAGGGCTCGAACTGATTTAAGGACCATATCCCCCTCTGACGAGGTGTCGCACCCTATCAAAATACCCTAGGTACAACAAATTAATGTAGTATAAAGGGGTCGAATTCCATAGAGACGCTACGTAATTTTTAATGTCGATGGTTGGTAGTCTATCTATCTTATGGTCACAAGAGGAATGGTTGGTTGGAGGATTGATTATAAAAACTATAAATAAACGAAAAGCAAATAAAGATGTAAACAATGATATTAAAAACATCTAGGGAAGTCGATTCATACATGCAAATTAACATATGAATTAGTTATTAAATTAATCATCACAAATTATCATCTAAGCTAATAGATGCCCAGCTTTCACTTTTAGCATCGACCTTAAATCGGGTCCTAACAAGCTTTCACTATGAGCTAGGTCGATCTACTACACATGTTAGTTATAATACACTACCGTGCCTCTCGACTTATAGCAATGTATAACAAATTTAGTCAATGTTTGCGACCTTTAAACAAAGACTAATCATGACATAACAAACATGTAATAGAAATGATAAAATGGACAATTAATTTATAACATGATCATAATATTAATTTGACATGACTCCCCTAATCCCTAGACTAAGGAAATTAGCTACTCATATTAATATGTAAAATGCAAGTGTTAAATGAAATGTGAGACATAGTGTATGATAGTAAATATAAACTAATTTTGAATATGAAACTAATGAAATGTAAATAACTAAATGTTAAACTATAGAATTATGAATTATAAACTATAAAACTATAAGATAGAAATGCAATAATAAGAATAAAAATACCTTAAACTTTGAATACCAAATTTAAAATAACAAAAGAACTTGAATAAGAACTTGATATTATAACCAAATGTTGAATGTTTATCAAAAACTAAAATGTAATGAAATGTAAACTAAAGATTACAAGGAAAACTAAAGAGATAATTTGAGAGAGTGTGTGAATGAAAATGTGTGAAGAAGAATGATATTATGTTATGTGGTCCGTTCTAAGGCCGGGGGTGACCCTCCTTATATAGTAGTTTGAGGCTTGAAACGTAAACAATCCATAAAGAATCCAATGGATTTAAATACATACAACCCGATCGGGGATGGGTGACCCCGATCGGGGACGCAAATATCCGGGTTAAATGCCTTAAATGGCCATAGTTAATGCCCGGGTAACCAATGTTTTCATCTTAATGCGTCCTTGAATGTCCGGAAA
>VHZZ01000656.1:168048-179776 GCA_009801015.1 Silene noctiflora
GACGGTCTAGAAATACTCTTCTACGAAATCCTCACCTAACAATAATCAACACATTGTCATCACTACGATAACCCCATAACAATACTATCAAACCTAAAATTCACCCATTCTAGGGTTAAGACCACAACTAGAAATGGAATAACGACGATAAAGAATACTTACTATCCAATCGACACTAGCACAACGAGATTCTGATGAACAAAAAGCCAAATCCTTGCTTGCTAGATGATTAGAGTGATTAGGGAGAGTTTAGAGAATACTTTTAGATTTTAGAAACTGATTAACTAAATGTTTATCAAAATATATATCTCCCCAATCATTCTAACCAAACCGCAGAAATTAACCGCATCAGACTGGGAACTCGGTCGAGTGTTACCCTATCCCGATCGAGTGCCTCTATGTCAGAATCCTGACCAAAACACCCGACAGATACACTCGGTTAAGTACAACCTACTCGGCTGAGTACTCTATGCCCAGAAATGAGTATTATACAAAGGATTTGGGATAAATGTGATTTATGAGTGGAGAAATGACAAATTAAATTATGTCTTTAATACGGATTATAATTATTATATGCGATCATTTTTGTAGGATCCGACTTCATAGAGTAGTATTTCTTAGCCTTTTGATATCTTCTTCTTGTGCTAGCCAGGTAAGAGTGAATCCTCACTCGCTTTTTTATATTGATTGAATGTGTTGATTATATGTTGGTGTCATTTGTATATTGTTTGTTATTGGTAGCTTGCTTCAGACCGTCTTATTCCGTAAAAAGATGATATTGTTAGTGTCTGTAGTTGTGTTTGGTATTGTGAGAATTGGATATTGAGATGGTTGGATATTGACATTGCTGAGGACGGACTGATGTCGCGTTATATATGTTTGGGGAATCAATGTAATGTGAAGTCGATTCCGGGTCTGTTTCTCATATACTCGCCTCTATGGTTCTCCTATGACGATGGAATAGTGCCTCAAAGGGGTGCGCACACTCGAAATAAGGAATAATACATATGACTATTGGTATTGGTATTGGTATTGATATTGGTATTGGTATTGGTATTGGTCAGTCTTGTTGTTGTTAGATTGGTCAGTCTGGTTGATGTTAGTCTAGTTATTGTATATGAGTTTCAAAAGGTTTCTTAGTTTGGTTAGTATGACATGTTTATCTTTTGCATTTGTTAGTTTGGATTTTACCTTTACTCGACCTTATGGTTGATGGATATTGTTTTTTGTGCATCTTTCTTTCTCTCTTTCGATGGGCCTAGTATGACCAATGCAGTTCTCGTCCGCATATGTGAGCAGTTTTGGCAGGGGCTTAATTGGATGTTGTTGATCGAGGAATTGCTTGTACTGGATGTGCGAGTGGAGCAGGACTCTTATTGTTATCTATTTTTGTATGGCTATTATTAGAGGACCCATAGTTGAGCATCTGATTTCGGTTAGAGTTTAAAAGACTTCTTCTGTAGTATTTTGATTTTGGATTTGAGACTTTGTAATATTTACTTTAAGCTAATTTATTATTCAGTTATGATTGTTTTATTTGATTTACTGGCATGGGTTATTCCGTGATGGTAACACATTTTATTATCCCGGATTGTCGTGTTTAGGTACTTGGACAATACAGATGTTATATATGGGCCTATTTACAACATTTGAAACATAAGGTGGTTGATCTCCAAATTGACCAAAGCAAACGGGGTTAATGGGCACTTTCGCGGAAACAAAACGAAAAATCTCTTTGCTTCTTCGTTTACAGTCACAAATTCCAACATATTATTTTATTCGTAAAACAAGGTAATCTCTTCATACTGGATCACCATTTTCATTACATTAGTTTATTCGCGAAATAAGATAGTCATTGTAGGAGTGTTAATAGAAGTAGGATGATCTCAATTGACAAGTGCGAAATTGGCGGAGACATTAGCAGAGTCATTGGGCACTGCGCCAATGATAACGGCATTTGCAGTGGTCTTCGTGATCAGGTCGGTGGTGTCACTAAATTCAGAAGCATCATCCAAATTCTTTTCTATTTCTTCCGGAGTCATTTTTTCAATGAAGCTCTTTGATCCACATGCAACATAAACCTACCACAAAATCATCCAAACATGAATTGCATAAGAGGAATGACTCAAATTTGAGGGATGGATTTTAAGGATTTATTTTGGATAATTTTTCCGTAATTTTTATTTAATACCCATTTATTATAACATCCTTTATTAACTACTTTCGTATCTATATTTTGTGAGCGAGGTACATAAGGAGTGAATCTTTAGTGGATGTACGGTTATAATGGTGATGTCAAGAGACTCGAATGTTAAAAGTAATTCGAGTCCGAGTCTTAGCTTTTGAAATAAAAGCTAGATATGGTTTCCTCTAATTTATCTCCGGCTTGATTTTTTTCTAGAGCTTTTTTTCCGAGCGTGAATAGAGTTGTCTAACCAAAGCCGATCTCGGCTCAAGCATTAATAGGCATGAGATTAATTCTTGATAGAGCATGTACTCAGGTTTACTCTTATCATGTCGAACCTAACATTCAAACTAGAGCTCTGCCGAAAAGCTCAAGCGGCGGCTCACCATTATATTCTCCATTATATTCTTTACATTTTTCACTTGTTAAAATCTAACTCCAAACAAATATAATTACAAAATATAAAAAATAACAAATAAATATATTTAGAAATATTAAAATTAAATAATTAAAAAAAATGAGTATATGAGCCCTGAAGAGGTCGATTAACTCATATTTAGCATCGAGCCCTCTCAAATCAAACTCGAGTTGCACTTTTACACCAAACTGATTTCGAGGGCTTGTCGAGCGGTCTCGGCTTATTTGCCCCCTCTAAGTGAATGATTTCAACCTTAATTTTACTAATTCTAGGATATTTTGAGACAAATATCCGTGTCTACGCCTGGACATACACAACCCACTAAAAGCAGGCCTAATGACACGGTCGGTTGGGCCATTGGTACGCCCATAAAAAAAATGAATGGGTTGGCAGGGTGGGCTACGTACTGAGCTAGGATGTCCAAAAACATGGAAAAAAAAGTGGTGGTCCATTGGGTTGTACGGGCACGTGCACGCCCAACAACCCTGATCTTTACCGTTGGCATGACCGTTGCTCTTGCTCCCACAAAGGACGTGGTAGTGTACTCGTATGCCCATGAGACACCCAATCCACTGTGGCATCGTGCTTGGGTCGTGCCAAGGCCAGTAATCTGACAAATAAGACATGACACGACACAACCCATACATCACTTACACGTGCTCGTGACGTGTCATGCCAATTATCTTCTCGGGCACGGTAAAGCCCAGCCCAGCCTGACTCGCTTTGGGGTGGGAGTATGAGTGTGGAGGAGTCGGGGGTTATAAAGAGGACAAAGGGATTAACTGATATAGCGCAAAGTAAACACAACCAAAATGATTAATTTTTATTCTCTTACCCATTCCTGAAAGCCTTTCTACCCCCATACCAAATGCCTTTTTAGTGTATTATATATTACTAATTTATTTTTGGATTAAATTTAACTTGTAGTGTGGTTATTAATTTTCTGTATGCTCTTGATTTTATGAGTCTTCAAGTTGTTCCTAGACTATTACTCTCAATTAAACTAGTTACTCCGTAAATGATTCAGTAATTTGAGTTCTGACACAATTTAGGTACTAGTATAATAGTATACACGTCTGTAATTATGGCGAAATACTACTATAACTGTAGACCAAGGTCGATGATAATGCACGGGTTATTATTGTCTCAAACACGCAATCATTTCGAGACATTCGGCGTCTCTTTTTCTAAAGTAATAGAGAGAAATTATTATCATCTACACTTAAGGAAAATAAATCTAAACATTGTGCGCATTGAAAACATTTACCACATCAGATATTCAAGATCAAATCTTCTATATATAAAAGATGAGTCTTTTAAATGCATGTGATTGGTCCATTGATTTTAGGATTAAAAACAAAAAACCACTACCTCACTACTCCCACCACTTATGAAAGACATTTTATTTCAAGATTTAAATATGAAAGAAAACTTAAAAAGAAGAATTCTATAAGAAAACGGTAGTAATAAAGTTTTTAATTTTTTTATTTCATTACTAGATTTACTGATTTTTAACTTTAAAAAGTTTTAAATATACGATTATCCGATAGTATAAATTTTACCAATATGAAAAAAGTTCAACATAATATTTTTAGGATTAATAAAAAGAAAAAAAAAATTCAACATAAGCAAAATCGATTTACATTTGTCTTTCTTTTAAATTTGTATTAGCGAGCCCGTACATTTTTTGCACGGGTTTAAAACTAGTTAATGGTTACATCAATATTTATATATTTCTATAAAAAAATAAAAGATACTTAACGACTTAGTTTGATCAATTAGTCTAGTAGTATGAGACTCTTATAGACATAAAACGTTGGTCCATCTTTTAGGGTGTGTTTGGATTGAGTGATTTGGAGGGAAAAGAAAGGGAGGGAGAGTAGGGGATTTAAAATCTCTTGTTTGGATAGCAAATAAGGGGTGGAGGGAAATGGAGGGGGAGAGATTTGGAGGGGTCTATTTTCCCTCCTCCAAGGCAAATCAAAATCTCTTCACAAGAGGCAAGATTTGGAAGGAAATTGTATCCAAACACCCAAATTCCATTAGCCCTCCCCTTCCCTTACCTCCCTTTCTCTTCCCTCCTTCCCCCTCCCCTCCCTTTCCCTCCACTTTTTCTATCCAAACACACCCTTAGGGTGTGTTTGGATTGAGGGATTTGGAGGAAAAAGAAAGGGAGGGAAAGTAGGGGATTTAAAATCTCTTATTTGGATAACAAATGAGGATGGAGGGAAATGAAGGGGGAGAGATTTGGAGGGATCTATTTTCCCTCAGCCTAATCAAAATCTCTCCACAATAGGCAAGATTTGGAGGGAAATTGTATTCAAACACCCACACTCCATTCCCCTTCCCCTTCCCTTCTCTCCCTTTCCCTTCCGTCTTTCCCCTTCCCCTTCCTTTCCCTCCACTTTTATTATCCAAACACACCCTTAGCTATAAGGCTAGATATTAAAGTAGCATTTTTGGGTTGTTTCGAAACTATTTGTATCTAATAGATTTGGCCTTTGGGTAAACTTGAGTAAATATTTTTGCTATTGCAACACAAGTACACAACTGCTTGAAACAACGCCTTATTTTGAATACAAGCTTCTAGTCGAAGTGACATCTTTACCACACCCACACTAAACCGAATACTCCCTCCATTCATAAATTATCACCTCATATCCTCAATATATGTGAGAAGTATTATATTAAAGTGCGGTGGTAAAATTTGAATGAATGAAGTACATTTATTTATTTTAAAATTATCAACTAAGTCAATGGGTAGTATATTAGGTTAAACCTCTCCTTGGAGGAATGACTCATATAATGTCAAAATTTTAGCTTATATATGAGTAAGTTCAATGGTTTAACTTAAGAACTTGCAGCTAGTAGCTAAACCATTAGAGATAGTCTGTAGGATAACTTGGTTTAAGCAACTAGCCTCATAATGCTATTATCTTAAGGTGGCCCGCAATCTATAATCAACCAATAGAAATTTATTTACATGTTCTAATTAATTAAATAAAATTTATCAGGTTTTTTTATGTTATGAAAAAGAATTTAAAAATGCAAATGAAAGTATGAAAGCTAGCATAAAAGCTAGCTAAACCATTGGAATAATATAGTAGCTTAAAATGGTCGTGGCTTAAAATGTAATGTGGATTTGCCAAGTTAGTAGCAAGTAGTCTACCATTGGATTTGCTCTAAAAAACACATGGATTTTTCTATGTGATACCCTCGCGTTTTTGTTTTAAGTTCTAAGTGATACCCCTCATCTTTTGAAAACATCAGTGATAACCCTAAATTTAATGAAAACTTCTTAAAATAACCAAAATGTTACGATTTGCCCTTTCTAAATGTCTTGTTTATGCACTTTTAATTGATTTTTTGGCGATAATTTGTAAGATTATTATCACAAATTTTGTTTACTCAGTGATAGTCTACAAATTTTGTTGGTAGTTGCTATAAATATTTTCAACAGTACGCATAATCGCTGTTTAGCCTTCATATCATCAACTAAGGTTCTAACAAATTACTATAACAATTTATCAACTCAAGTTGAATAAGAGTGAATACCTTTCTTGGAGATGGTATGCCATTTGTAACGCGTGCATCCCAAGCTAAAACCCATGCAGAAGGGTAATTTTCCTTGTTGTAGCCAGAGTAGACAACAGCTCCTTTCAACACGATTTGGTCCAAAGATAGGAGATCACTGGCAGGAATAGGAGGTAAAAAGCCTGGAGTTGGAGTCCCGGTAAAATTAATGTACCGTTCACACCGCATCTCAGTTGAGGTATGGTTCCTCATGTTGCAATATACTTGCCTTTGCGACCTCTCCACTTGCATCGATGCCATGCTCTCCTAACACTATTGTACGAAATGAGAGACAGGCCGCACATCATATTAGTTGATTCCGCCGTCCTTTTCATATATGGTTTTGGTATTATGATGATTACGCATTTACACCCCTTCTAATTGATTAGACACAAATTCTTATTTCAAGGTACTCTTATATATAAAACATATCTTAAATTTAAAATGGTGAAAGACTAGGGAAAAAACTTATTTAATCTATTTAAGAGGATAGACCAGGAATACAGGTCAACTGGATCAGGTGCGGGTTGAATTAGTTCAGACGGGTCATTCTGGATTTCAAAGAATTCGGGTGATTGGGCGGGTCGAGACATTTCAGGTTCGGCTATTTTCGAGTATGTTGTCCTCACGTTGATTAGAGATAGTTAGAATATATGTTCTAACAAAGGTAATGGTTAGTATGCGACAAGAATTATTCGGGTGCGAGTTTGGATCGGATTAGTTCAAACAAGTCTTCTCGGATTTCCAAGAATTCGGGTCAAATTGGGGCGGATCAGGTCGGGTCTTTTCAGGTTCAGGTATATTATGTTGTCCTCACATTATTTAGAGATAATAGTCACTATGTGATTAGAAATATTCGAGTCGGTCGGTTGGCCAGGTTAGGTCAATTCCTGTTGGCGGGTAAATTTTGGTCCTTTGTTTGGGTCTACATGAGAGGTGTTGTTTATACCGATACGTCCTTCTTATGAATAAACAACGGTTACATTAATCATATCCTTTTTTTTCTATGTCTATGATAATTGATAAATAAGTTTCCGTTTAGACATCACGCAATAAAAATACTCACCAAATATGAGCTATAGGGGTAAAGCGAGTTTTTTCAAGGCACAAGAATAAAAACCATTTCCTATTTTCTATAATAAGGCCTCGTTTGGTAATTTTGGTTGCCCCTTGCAAATTATGCGAGTTGCAAACTTTCACTAATTATAAAATTGGAACTTATTTGGTTGCCTATTTTATGCCATAATGTAGACATTTAATTTTTTCAAGGAGTTGGATTACCTAGCCCCCTAGGTAATTGCAAATTCCGGTGTAATTGAATTCCTACCTCGGCAGCCAAACGGATTTAGCTAATTCACATGAATTTCATGGGGGAACTTAATTTCCATGAATTCGATATTCCGATGGAGTTGTATTCTAACGGGCAACCAAACGAGACCTGAATATTTTAACTCTCTAGTCCTTTAATTTTGATTCCGCCATTTTTAAATGTTGAATTTTTTTAGACTTTTGGTCGTTTGGTTTTTAACCTAAAGTTCATAGATGATAATTAATAAAATTTTGTTAAATATAACTAAAATCTCAATATCGCAAAAATGGAAAGGTAGTACATCGTTAATTGAAAAACTCAAGGGAAAATGATAAATACAGTCTTTAGGGCAGTATATATAAGGTACTAAAAAAGAAAGAAAAGTTTAAATCAAACATTAATGACATCAATTTACGCATAATTATGTCATAAATTCCTAATTTAATTCCATTTAGAAAGTAATTTAGTTCTTAAATACTTTTAGGTGTGTTTGGATTGAGAGATTTGGAGGGAAAAGAAAGGGAGAGAAATTAGGGATTTAAAATCCCTTGTTTGGATAGCAAATGAGGGTGGAGGGAAATGGAGGGGGGAGATTTGGAGGGATCCAACTTCCCTCCTTCAAGCCTAATCAAAATCTCTTCATAATAGGCAATATTTGGAGGGAAATTGTATCCAAACACTCACACTCCATTTCCCCTTCCCTTCCTTTCTCTCCCTTTCCTTTCCCTCCTTCCCCCTCCCCTTCCTTTCCCTTCACTTTTGTTATTCAAACACACCTAATTTCTCTTTTAGCCATAAAACTGTATTTATCATTACCAAAACTTAAAATTGTTATCAAAATTTTTGATCTGATGCCACAATTTACGATTTTATAGTAAGCTGTAAGCCACTGTAGCTATCCAAATTAGACCCCGATTCCAACAGATGGACAGTTAGCCTAGGGCAAAATAATTATATGCACCCCGCCAAATTACAGACCTATTTATAAAATGGATCATATATCATTGAATGAATAATTTGAGATTGCAATCGGGCTCTTCTAGGTTTTTGTCAAGAACACATAATCAAGCCACTAACAGACCAACTTATTTCTAAAAGTGGGTTATTAAAATAAGATAGGTATACATAATGCAAACTAAAAATATTGGTCTAAGACGGTTTTACACAAATTTGTCGTAAAACGAGATCTTTAATAACCACTTTTAGTCACTAATAAGATCGTGTTTAGATCCGTTTTACAACTATATTAGTATAAAACTGTCTTATACAAGACTAACTCAACATAATAAAAGGCAAAGTCATTACCTTGAGTTTTCCCACAGGGTGTATTGTTTACAAGTCTATGTTGCTCCACACTAACATTTCATCCATTCCTTTCGTTTATATACAAATTTCTAGTCTTTTCATTTGATAATAAAATAATTGGAATCTCGTCTTTTCGATTTTACTTTATGTTAGTGGTGGGTCTAATAAGCGAATCAAAGACTTCTAACCATATTAATATTATTCTTGTGCTTCAAGATTTTAAAGATCCCTGATAATAAGTCTCTAGGAATATATTTGGGCCTATCTACTGATTTTGGTGCCTCAAAAAAAAAAGTTTTTGCATCAGTTATTGAAAAGATAAGGAAAAGAATTCTAAGTTGGAATAATAAATTGCTATCTGCTGCAGGACGTTTGACTCTCATTACCTCTGTGCTTTCTTCACTCTATTTATTCTCTTAAATGCCGGTAAGTGTGACCTCGAAGATTGATTCTTTACTGTCACATTTTTGGTGGAGTGGTACAAGTGATTCGGTCAATATTCACTGGTGCAGTAAGTTATTTATTAATTTGCCCAAGAGTATGGGAGGTTTAGGTATTAGAAATTCTTCCTGTCTTAACCAAAGCCTTCTTGCGAAACTTACTTGGAATATCATAGACAGACCGCTTGGTCTACTTGGTCAGGTACTTGGTAACAAGTATAATATATCTGCTACCTCAGTTATGGATGACTCTCATTCTAAGGTTGTTGTTTCATGGGGGAGGGAAGGTATTTTATGGGGTTTAGAACTTCGAAAAAGGAATTTATCCTGGCAGATTGGTTTTCCTTCCTCTCTGGATATATGGCGTGATAAATGGGTTGATGGGCGAAATATAGCTCAGATTCTTAATCTTTCAAATGTTGATCTACTTTCAAAACCCTCTTACAGTGTTTGTCAATTACAAACTCAAAGCGCATCTTGGAATGAAGATCTGGTTTGGGATATTTGTGGTTCTCAGGTTGCTCCTTCTATTTTGGCCATCTCCTCTTCTAAGGACTTTTCAACTGATCAACTTTTCTGGAATTTGAGTAAAAATGGAAATTATTCCATTAAACAAGGTTATACATGTGCTTTCAATCTTAAATGGATCACTCAAGCTTCTACAAAAGATAAAAACAGATGGACTCTGTGTGTGTCGATTTTTGTAAACGCAAGCTTTGGTCATTACCTATCCATAGTAAAGAAGATTTTCCTATGGCGGCTCTTCTCTCATTCCATCCCTTGTGGTCAAACTGCTTTTTCGAGAGGACTTGGCTGGCAACATCTATGCTCCTTTTGTGATCCTGGTTTAAACTATTTTGAATCTCTTGAGCATATTTTTAGAGATTGTCTCTTAGCCTCTATATTCTGGCTTGGTTCTGAGCTTGACATTAGAAGTGAAGCTGGAAATCACCTCTTCATCCAACACTGGGTCATTAATTGGATTGGCTGACTATCTAATCTTTCTGAACCAATTGAAGCGATTTTTTTATTCGTCAGTGTTCTATGGAAGCTTTGGTGTCTCCGAAATGATAGTCTTTCAAAATCAGGATCCTGTTTATGCTTTTAATCTTAAGATGGTTATCTGGAAAGCTAATCTCAATGTTCTTGGCGAGACTGAAAAAATATCCTCTCTTTCTAGTTCGCCTATGCTTGAGAATGAAGTCCTCACTGACTCAGATAGAGTTTTACACCATTATCCTTTCTTCCTAGTAGGATCTTCACTATGCTATGAATACATACGAGTTAAATGCGATGATTCATGGACTGTAAGGTTTCAGGCATCTGCTCGTTGGATTTTTATTAATAACAATGGATCTGTTTTTCATTCTGTCTCCTCAAACTTCTGGGCAAAGACTCCCCTCCAAGCTGAGGCAATGACGCTTAGGGATGCTATTGAGCGAGCCCTTTCTTTGGGATTTAGACACGTTGATGCAACCTCTGATTGTTTGTGTTTGGTGATTCAAGTAAACGGTATTGGTGATGCTAGCCAGGAAGTGAAGAATATCATTACTAATATTAGAAGACTTTGCTCTTCCTGCCACTATTTCTCGCTTAGTCAGTGTCTTAGAAAACTTAATAGAATTGCACATAATATAGCAAAAAATGCTATATAAGTTACAATTTTCAACATCTTGACAAAAAAAAAATATTATTCTTTTACTCTCACTTCACAAGATTTTTCTTAAAACATGCAGAACATGTTGATTTAAGAAACAAAGAACGCAATACGTGTTTCTCAATTTTGTAATTTAGTTAGCAAGTTGGGCATTTAGATTCATATGCTCCCACTCACTAGAGGAGCCAGGATTTCAAGGCAGAGAGGCGAAGAATTATTACATTTTTACCAAGACGGAATCAGGAATACAATTTATTTAGGGCTAGATTTATAGACTATTGAAATTTATTGGTTAAAAAAATTTCAAACCGTTAACAAGATCAATGCCACTACTACAAAATAATAAATAGACATCGGACTTTTTTAGTAATGGACATCAGATTCACAACCGATGTTAAGTTGAGTGATGTCCATATAAGAACAATAGACATCGGACTTAAGTCTGATGTCCATTGATCAATGGACATCAGACTTTTAAGAAAATCCGATGTCTATATGTCATATAGACATCATTTTTTTTGAAAAGTCTGATGTTGATTCCAAACCATAGACATCAGATATCTAAAAATATGATGTCCATTTTAAAACATAGACATCGGGTTTTAACAAAAATCTGATGTCTACTATTATTATTTTTTTATAAAAAAAAAATAAAAAAAATATCACGCTATTGTTGCCAGAACATTACTCGTACACATGATCAAGAATACATGATGATTCAATAATCAACAAATATCTTTATACACTCAATCAATTATCCGAAGTCAATTACCAAAAGATCTACAAGTATAATTTAGACAACTAACCTATCAACAAAAAAATGAAAAAATGCATAACATGA
>VHZZ01000657.1:105882-117382 GCA_009801015.1 Silene noctiflora
ATTAGAGAAAAATAAATTTAAAATTTAATTTTCCGTTAGCTTCCAAAATATAAAAAATGAAAATTGAAAAAGATTTTATTTCATGCCCCACGATTTCCATGTTTCATGATGTTACTCGCAGTGTTTAAAAGATTCTATACACCGAGTGTAACCGTAGCTTTTTCGGGTCTATCTAGATTACAGATAATTCAGATTGTATAAGATAAGAAATATTTACAATTCCTATTTTTTCCCTATAAATAAGTTACAATATTGACAAATATCAACACACCATTTCTTTTCTTTCTTGTTTTAGTTCCTTTACCCTCTAAAAAAATCGCATCTAATTTCATCTACTTGCTTATCATGGATCATGATGAAAACCAAATGTTATAAGTTTTCAGGAAAATGAGATATGAAAATTTGATTCCTCGTTGTGAAATTGTCTCCGATCCTCAAGAATATGGGTAAAACATCCCAATTACTCCACATTATAACCCAAATCAAATTTATAATCCTTCCTTACAAAATGACCATAATTATTCAAATAATTATCAAGAAAGTTATCCACGACTTTCATCCCAAATACCGTCAGATAACCTAAGCTCGTTTGACTGTAACTCATCTTAAAATTTTATGTCTGATGGGATAATGAGGTTGAATAAAACGAAGTAGTTCAAAGGGTAACTCAACCATTAAAAAAACCATCAATATTAGCATCAATATGGAAAATTCAAGAAGATGAAGCTCTCATTTCATCTTTTTGAAACATTCAACTGATAATGCAAATGACCTCCAAAGGCTCCTAAAAATCGGTGCTCACCGAGGGTTCCCTGGAGTTATGGGAAGTATTGATTGCATACACTGGCAATGGAAGAGTTGTCTAGTTGGTTGGAGGGGGATGTATCAAGGCTGTAGTGGTAGAGCTACTGTATGTCATTCTTGAAGTCGTTGCCTCATAAGACCTTTGGATATGACATTCTTTTTTTGGGATTCCAGGATCTGGTAATGAATTGACTATACTCCACCGTTCTCCTATTTTTGATGATATTATGAATGGGCGTGCACCCCTTCTTAACTATATGGTTAATGGAAACCATAATAACACGGGGTATTATCTAACCGACGGGATCTATCCACAGTGGGCGACCTTCATACAATCAATTCCACTTCCACAAACACCAAAGGATAAATTATTTGCAGAGCGTCAGAAATCGGCTCGTAAAGATGTTAAGCGGTCATTCGGCATACTACAAGCTAGGCTTGCAGTCATTTGTAAACCAGCACTTACTTGGAGCGAGCAGCTGATGCGCAAAATTTTAAAATGTTGCATCATAATACATAACATGGTAGTGGAAGATTAAAGAGATACGTATGTTAACTACTCCAACCCTACTGAGTTCGACAATAATGGGAATGAGGAAGGTCATATTATTGATGATCCTTAGTATGAAGTAGGATATACAGCCCTTATAACTGCGTATATTCAAAACAGAAATCGTATAAGAAATGCAAGGGCACATCAAGACCTAAGAGAAGATCTAATTGAAATATTTGGCAAAAATTTGGTGACCTCAACTAATGTTGTATTATTTTATTTTTCAACCGTCTTTTAGTTTATTGTATTTCCTTTATCGTTTTATGTTTTATTGTATTTAAGTTATCTATGTAATATGAAAGAACTATTTTGCTTGCATTAGCCTTGCTTCACATGAGTTTATATACATTACAAAATAAAATCAAACAGGCTTGATAATTGTCGTGATTCTGGCCTAGAAATATGTAGAGTATCAAAAAAATTTGGAGAGAATACAACTAATAGGAAAACAAAATATTGACAAAATATTGACAAAATATTTACATATTCTAATTCACCCCCTCAGTCGAAGCGGGAGGAGGACGTATGCTGAGACTGGAGCGGAAGTTGTCGAAGAGGGCTTTAAGAAACCCTTTAGAGAAAACATCAGCGTACTGGTAACGCGACGCGACATGAAGTACTTGAACTTGGCTGAGTGCGACATTCTCTCTGACAAAACGAATATCCATCTTAATGTGTTTGGTGCATTTATGATTTATAGGATTTCTGGAGAGATAAATGGCACTTATGTTGTCACAATATACAATTTTTGCTTTGGAGAGAGGGCATTCAAGTTCAAGCAAGAGGTTTTGGAGCCAAAAGAATTCGGCAACAACATTGGCGACGCCACGATATTCTGCCTCGGCACTAGAACGGGAAATGATGACTTGTCTTTTAGAGGGCCAGGAGATGAGATTGTCACCTAGATAGACGCAATAACTAGAGGTAGAGCGTCGCGTGTCCGGACACCCTCCCCAATCAACATCACTGTAAGCAGTTAATGTATTGGTGGACGAGGAGGTGAGACGAAGGCCGTAATTGGAAGTCCATTGAATGTAACGGATAATTTGTTTTAAGGCACTGAGGCGGGCTTCTTGTGGATCATGCATATAGAGGCACATTTGTTGTACAACATAAGAAATATAGGGGCGGGCTTCGTTATATAGAAGGTTCGGCAACTGGGTTACCTGAGTTTGCACCGAGTTTGGATTACGTGTCAACAGGGGTTTGAGCAGGTTTACACGCCGACATATTGGCACGAGCAATAATTTTATTTGCGTATTTCTTTTGATGAAGGAACAACCCGTGTTTGTGTCGAATGGCAGAGACACTGAGGAAATAATTCAATGGACCAAGGTCAGTCATCGTGAATTCCGACCGAAGTTTGTGATGATAGTAGTGCGCAATTGGTCAGATGATGTAGCCAAGATTAAGTCATCAACATATAAAAAGAGATATGCAATTTGGGAGACATTTCGGAAAATGAATAAAGAATTATCCGATTTGCTGTGATGAAAGCCAATTGTTGAGACAAAGGAGGCAAACCGTTGGTACTACACTCTCGGAGCTTGCTTGAGGCCGTATAAAGATTTTTGAAGAAGGCATACATGGTCGGGATATGTCGGATCGCGAAAACCTGGAGACTGATACATGTAGACTGTTTCAGCGAGATTACCATGAAGGAATGAATTCTTCACATCTAGTTGATGAATACACCATCTTTTAGAAACGACCAAGCTAAGAATAGGGCGAATTGTTGTCGGCTTGACAACTGGACTGAACGTCTCATCGCAGTCAATACCCACCTGTTGCGACCTGCCATTGACAACCAAGCGAGCTTTGAACCGCTCTAAATCACCGTTAGCTTTGAATTTATGTTTAAACAGCCATATACACCAAGTGATATTAGTATTAGGAGGACGAGGAACAAGGACCCACGTCTTATTTTTAATTAGAGCATCATTTCATTGGTCATGGCGAGTTTCCAATTCGGGTCATTGAGTGCAGTAATGGGTGACTGGTATTGGGGAAAGCTTGTTAGTGACGCATAGGTTAAAAATGGGTTTATGCTTAAAAATACCGTGTTGAGCTCGTGTTTTCATTTGGGGTGAGGGAGGTGGGGGGGACGTCTGAGGGGATGGGGCTGGACTATTTGTGGGAGGTGTAGGGCTAGTAGCAGCGCGAGGACTCACTGGTGGTGATGTCGTCGTTGTGGGAGTTGAGTCTGGTTGCTGACCGTGTAGGTATTGGGTCATGTAAGGGGATAAATTGTTTGTGTTAGACTCTAAAAAGGAGTAGGAGGAGGGAGCGTGACGTTGGTTGGAGGCATAGGGAAAACCGACTCATCGAAACGTAACGTGTCGAGCAACAAAAATCTTACGTGAAGCGAAGTCGAGACACTTATAGCCTCGATGGTTCGACGGGTAGCCCAAGAAGACACATGCAGTAGTACGGGCAGTAAGTTTGTGACCAGAAGTGGGAGAGAAGTGAGGGTAGAAGAGGCAGCCAAACGTACGGAGGTGACCATAAGAAGGGACATGCTCGTACAAGCTAGAGGTCGGGGAAATAAGATGATTGGCTTTACTGGGTAAGATATTATGAAGGTAGGTAGCCATTTCAAGGGCATAATGCCACATCGAGGTAGGAATATTGGCGTGAATTAGAAGGGTACGAACCATATTATTGATGGTACGAATCTTTCGTTCCGCCTTACCATTCTGGGGAGAGGTATGAGGGCTAGACAACCGAAAAACAATGCCATTTTTAGTAAAGAAGTTGTGCATCGTGGTGTTATTGAACTCACGACCATTGTCGCATTGAAGACTCTTAATGGGTTTGTCAAATTATGTTTTAATTAGGTTGTAGAATTTTAAGAAAATGGGATAAACTTGAGAATTATTAGTAAGCGGAAATGTCCATAAGAAATTTGTGTGATCATCAAGAAATAACACATAATAGCGATGACCCATAGAGCTTAATACGGGTGACGTCCACAAATCATTATGCACAATGTCAAATGGCAATAAAGTACTAGTATTAGAAGATGAAAACTACAGTTTAGTGTGTTTGCCTAATTGACAAGAATGACAGACAAAAGAGTCTTTCAAGCGGGAACAATTGATAAATTTATTACGACATAAAACATTAAAAATGACATGACCGGGATGTTCAAGTCGTCTATGCCAAGTAGGGGGAGAAACAGCAACAAAGGCGTGTGGTGGAACTAATGCAGAATTGGGCTTGGGGAATAGAGGATATAGATCACCCGAACTACTGCATCTCATTAGGCGCTTCTGATAAGGTGTCGCAACCCTATCAAAAATAAATTCCCTAGCAACAACAAAATAATGTAGTATTTAGGGGTCGAATCCACGGAGAGCGTGGTGGTTATTAATTAGTTGTTATGGATAGAATTTTACCTTGGTTAGTCACAAGTTATGGGGGTTGATTGATTGATTAATGCAAAGTAAAAGTATAAAAACAAACAATGAAATAAAAGTCGTCTAGGGGGTCGGTTCATACATGCAAATTGATATTTAAATAATTGATAAACTAGTTGTCACAAATAATCATCTAGGCCTAACGACACCCAGCTTTCACTTTTAGTATCGGCCTTAAATCGGGTTCTAACAAGCTTTCACTATGAGCTAGGTCGATCTACTACACGTGTTAAGTTCTAATACATTACCGTGCCTCTCGACTTATAGAAATGTATAACGAATTTAGTCAAAAGATTATGACCATAAATCAAAGACTAAACAATACAATGCAAACATGGTTGAGATGATAAGTGATTAACCAATTTAACAACTTGTTTTATTTATCAATTTAACATGACTCCCCTAATATCTAGACTTATGAAATTTAGCTACTCATATGAAAATGATAACAAATGGGAATGCTAAATAGAAATGCAAACATAATGTAACTGAAATATAAACTATAAAATAAATAACATAAATAAAATATAAATTAGAAAGGATTACCGTAATGGAAGTGAAGAACAATAAGGAAATGAAGAACTTGAACTTGAATAACACAAACTAAATAAACTTGATAGGAATTGTAATGGAATTGTAAATGGAAAATGTTTGTAACATTAATAAAATACTAATCTAACTAATATAACTAAACTAAACTAACTAATATTATTTAGAGAGAATTACATGAGAAAATGTGTGTAAGAGAGGTGTAAGGAGTGTGTAGTGGCGGTGTCGAATGATCATACAAGGCCTAGTATTTATAGGAAAATGGAATGAAACGTATGCACTTAAGGGGGTCTATCCCCGATCGGGGACTTGGGTTTCTAGCCCGGACACCTTAAATTAATGCATTAAATCCAATGGTATCCAATGTTGGTGTTTAATTATGCGATTAATCACCCGGTTAATTGCATTTTACCGTAGCTTTTGTGATCATTTGGAATCCTAAGCTCCTCATTCATTTTGGACTTCAAACATTTGGGCTTGACTTTTCATTGACTTCATTTTTGCATTTCCACATTAATCCACTAATTCTTCATGCAAAAACCCATGCAAATCTTCATACTTAGTCCAATCTTGCTCTTGTACTTAGCCTTGTATTCTAGCATGCATATTTAGTAGATTTTAGCTCCTAAAAGCTTAATTTCCTACAAAACATGTTAAAACAAGCAAATGCAACTAGAATAACAATATTAGCTCAAAAACACTAAGATAAGTGCTAAATGACATGATAAATATAGCTAATATAAGGGGTAAAGGTATATAAAATAAGCACATATCAAACTCCCCCAAGCTAAGCCCTTGTTTGTCCTCAAGCAAGAAATCATCCCTTTAATGTAAATCCCAAATAAGCAACAACTAGTGATTCAAATTCCGAAACAACATGGGCATAAGGATAAACAAAAGCATGGTTGAGATTTACACGACGGCGTAGCGTGGTTGACTTCGAATGGACTTTTCGGCTCTTGCATGATCTTTTGACTTTCGGACTCTCACGATCCACTCATAACTCGGTTTTGTATATAAGGACATTTTTGTGAATAAACACTCGACTATCCTCGACTCATGAGAGTGCCCGCAATCTAATATGGCAAATAATAAAAAAACTCAAAACACAACAATCAAATGCAAGCAAGAATGAAGCCAACGGGTTAGAAGAAGGCTTTATTGTGATATGAGACATAAGGGGGAACAAATATGTTATGGTTTTGTGGAGCTAAGGTTAAGCTAGCAAAACCATATGAAAGAATGCTCATCTCCAATCTCAAATAACCCAATTAGAAGTCAAAAACAATGATGATATAAAACTTCTTACTTTGCATAACAAAAGTGAATTCTCCAAAACATAACAATGATAAAAACATGAGAATTCTTCTTCTTCTTCTTCTTTGAACATACTTTTTTCCTTTTCATATTCATTCTTCTCTTTCATTTCTATTTTCATTCACTCTTGCTTTTCATTTTCAAATCCGGAAAACAACAACTATTCCGGCACCAATTCACAATGATATTAACTTAAATCATATCCCATATGAGCATCCCAACACCAAAACATAGCTACTAGCTTAACAAAGGTAGGAAATTTATAGTGTAGCTAAGAAATTCTGAACATGTGAAGGGGCTAAAGAATTGGGCTAAATAAGTCAAAGTGAAAAGGCTTCAAAATGCATAACAAAATGAAAGTAATGCTCAAGGAAGTGAAATTAAAGACCATATTTATGCGTATTGATGTAACACACCACATAAGGAGACTTACCACTCACCTAGATGAGACCAAGTGAAAATGAATTGGCCTATAAGAAGGTTCTACCTTACAATTTTGTGGCCTTCCAAAAGTCAAGATCAAGCCTACTTGGTCAAATTTCCATCTTCCACCTACTATGTCAAGACATCCCCATGCATGCTAAATCCCGTCAAAGATAACGAATCACAGGCTATTAAGCTAAAAATGGGATAAACAAGAGGGCATTAGTAGGACAAGAAAGAATTAGAGCAAAAAGCAACACAAGTTTTACAAAAAAAAAAATTCTCAATAAATCTACACTAACTAAATGCAAACTAACTAACATGCAAGATTACAACTATAATGCATATGCATTCCCTTCCCCAAGCTAGAACGACACATTTTCCTCAATGTGTAAAATGGGATTAACCGCGGAAAAAACACAAAGAAAAACAAGAAAAACCAACATAGGGAGATAGGGATGCAAAACTAAACTAGCATGCAAAAGTAATTCTAATGAAAAATTTACTAATTAGCTAGCCTTACCCCAAGCTAGAATGAATTCGGGGGATCCAAAAGATGTTTGATGTGATTTTCATAACATTAGCTAGCGAAAATGTAAATTAATCAATTATTTGTATACAAACAAAATAAAAGCAAAGAGATAAAAATTACGAAATTAAAATAAAAATAAAAGCACGGGTTGCCTCCCGCGAAGCACCATTTAAAGTCTTGCTAGACTTTAGTCGTCCTTTAGGCATATTCGTTTTCTAAAAAGTACGTTAAAGCCCTTAGAAGCCTATCATATACCTGCGCATGAGCTATACGAAAACATATGTAAGCAATTGATAAGATATAGTCATTAAAGATCAGAGGCAAAGATGTGTAAAACTTATCAAGCCACATATGGGAGACTTCAAAAAGTACCACCGTCTCACTCCCCTCGTCAGTAAGAGATGGAGAACTATGCTTAAGACCATAAAATAAATCGTTAGTGCACAATTGATAATCAAGAATGGTCTCGCATGGGTAGTAAGAAGAATCAAGAGGGAAGGACTCATCAATAATCGGAAGTGTATCCCATTCATTTTCTAAATTAATAGTACTTAGTCCTTCATCTACGTTAGTTGGATCAACAACATCCTCTACAAATGGGTTTTCTAAAATTTCAAATAACTTGGGAAAATCTTTATTTGAAAGCTCAACCTCTTTATGAGAAATTTCAAAAACATTATTTGTAGCAAGGGTTTCATCTACTACATGGTCAACATCGTCAATATAAGTCTCTACTTTTTCTATTGGCATGACACTAGGGGTGATTTTAAAAGTTAAAATCGGACCATCATTATCATCATACAATAAAATTAATTTCATTAGGGACAAAAGACTTACATTGAGAGGGTAGAGAGGCAAGAGGGGAAGAAGATAAAAGAGGAGCTCTTTCGTGGTCTTCTTTTTGAGAAAGTTGCTCCAAACGAGATTCAATCTCTTTGATCGCCTCCTTAATTCTTTGGTCATTATTTTCCGTGAGAATTTGTTGGCGACCTCTCTCCCGATATTCGGCGGCCATGTAATTCAAGAAATACCATAGTTCCACGCCAACCATGTAGTAAACATTCTCGTTACTCAAGCAAAGAGCCATATCACGGGTCTCGAAGTTTAGGCCATTAAGCACGACACGCTTCACGTGAGATTCACTATAGGTGTACCCAAGAGAACTGAGGCCACCGAGATAGGCACGAAATTGATCGAGATAGTCGTGAAAAAGCTCATACATTAGTTGAGGGGCAAATCGATCCAACATTATGAGCGGTCAAGCTTTAATACTTACAAAAGAAATACTAAAACTACAAGAAAACGGTGAGAACAATCCCAAGGAACAAGTGTTCCCTAGGACAAGACAAGATAAAATCCAACAACTAAAAAGCAAACAAAACCGTGCTCCCCGACAACGGCGCCAAAATTTGACGAGGTGTCGCAACCCTATCAAAAATAAATTACCCTAGGTACAACAAATAAATGTAGTATTTAGGGGTCGAATCCACGGAGAGCGCGGTGGTTATTAATTAGTTGTTATGGATAGAATTTTACCTTGGTTAGTCACAAGTTATGGGGGTTGATTGATTGATTAATGCAAAGTAAAAGTATAAAAACAAACAATGAAATAAAAGTCGTCTAGGGGGTCGGTTCATACATGCAAATTGATATTTAAATAATTGATAAACTAGTTGTCACAAATAATCATCTAGGCCTAACGACACCCAGCTTTCACTTTTAGCATCGGCCTTAAATCGGGTTCTAACAAGCTTTCACTATGAGCTAGGTCGATCTACTACACGTGTTAAGTTCTAATACATTACCGTGCCTCTCGACTTATAGAAATGTATAACGAATTTAGTCAAAAGATTATGACCATAAATCAAAGACTAAACAATACAATGCAAACATGGTTGAGATGATAAGTGATTAACCAATTTAAGAACTTGTTTTATTTATCAATTTAACATGACTCCCCTAATCTCTAGACTTATGAAATCTAGCTACTCATATGAAAATGATAACAAATGGGAATGCTAAATAGAAATGCAAACATAATGTAAATGAAATATAAACTATAAAGTAAATAACATAAATAAAATATAAATTAGAAAGGATTACCGTAATGGAAATGAAGAACAATAAGGAAATGAAGAACTTGAACTTGAATAACACAAACTAAATAAACTCGATAGGAATTGTAATGGAATTGTAAATGGAAATTGTTTGTAACATTAATAAAATACTAATCTAACTAATCTAACTAAACTAAACTAACTACTATTATTTAGAGAGAATTACATGAGAAAATGTGTGTAAGAGAGGTGTAAGGAGTGTGTATTGGTGGTGTCGAATGATCATACAAGGCCTAGTATTTATAGGAAAATGGAATGAAACGTATGCACTTAAGCGGGTCTATCCCCGATCGGGGTCACCCATCCCCGATCGGGGACGTGGGTTTCTAGCCCGGACACCTTAAATTCATGCATTAAATCCAATGGTATCCAATGTTGGTGTTTAATTATGCGATTAATCACCCGGTTAATTGCATTTTACCCTAGNCCTAAGCTCCTCATTCATTTTGGACTTCAAACATTTGGGCTTGACTTTGCATTGACTTCATTTTGTATTTCCACATTAATCCACTAAATGTTCATACAAAAAAAAACATGCAGTTCTTCGTACTTATTCCAATTTTGCTTCTTCACTTAGCCTTGCATTCTAGCCTTGTATATTTAGTAAGTTTTAGCTCATAAAAGCTTAATTTCCTACAAAACATGTTAAAACAAGCAAATGCAACTAGAATAACAATATTAGCTCAATAACACTAAGATAAGTGCTAAATGACATGAGAAATAGAGCTAATATAACGGGTAAAAGTATATAAAATAAGCACTTTTCAGCTTCCTTGTCTGAAAATCCTTCACGGTAAAACCAAATGGGTCAAACTCGACAGAAACATTGTTATCGGTAGTCAATTTTCTGACGGAGACAAGGTTTTTAATTATATTAGGAGCGTGAAGAACATTTTTTAATATAAGTGGGGGATGGGGAGGTGATAGGGTCTTTGCACCGCAACCAATAATTGGAATCTCATTACCATTTCCGACTACAATACTACGATTTTCGCTTAAATTAAAATAGGACAAGAGGTTACCTTTATTCGCCGTCATGTGGGATGAGGCACTCGTGTCCATGTACCAATTATCATCAGGTGGTTGTAGCGTCACCGTTTGCATTGTTGCTGCAATATCAGTTGGCACGAAGGCCCTTTGTGGTGTCCCGATGTTGGGTTGTTGAGTGATAAAAGCTTGCGGAGTTTGCTGGGGCCGGGGTCCGAGAATTCCTGATCCACGGCTAGAAGCAGGAGCAGCCCGCAAAGAGGTCGGATAGGGACAGGGAGGTACGGCCCATCCCTGTTTGTTTTGCCAAGGCGAGAAGGGGACCCCTGTCCAAGTCAGTGGCCCCCATGACTGCTGCTGCTCGTTTGATCCACCATCATTCTTACCATTCGACCCGCAATTACCATTGTTTTTGCCTTTATAATTCCCACGAAAACGACCCCCCTTGTTCTTGTTATTATGAGAACGAGAAGAGTTATCATTATTACCTCGTTTGTTATTCAACCCATTGGATCGAGAGTTGGAATCGCCATGGGATTCTGTCTGAGAGGCAATAAGAGCATAGTCAATGGTCGAGGGAGATGCTTTTGCACAACGAGATTCCTCGAGAGTGAGCATCGATCGAGCCTTATAAAATGGATGGAGCGGGTTGCTTTGTTAAATGATTGTAGCAACACCATCATGTTGGAGTAAGTTTCCTCAAAAATAGTGCGATCACATGATTTAAGTATCATTTTAAAACTCAAAATAAGAATACGTGAGGGATGATTATTTTATAAGTCAACTGATCAACATTAAT
>VHZZ01000657.1:181926-193376 GCA_009801015.1 Silene noctiflora
GTACCAACGTAATTCTGACGGATAGTCCGTCAGAATTCTTCCGTACCAACGGAATTCTGACGGATATTCCGTCAGTAATTTTTTTGCGCCATTGACTTGGTCAACGCGCCAAAAAATTCTGACGAAATATGACGGAAATTCCGTCAGTACTAAATTCCGTCAGTTTTCCGTCAGAATTCCGTCAGTTTCCCCGTTTTAATTGACGGAAGTTATTTCCGTCAGAAATGGCCGTCAGTATTCCGTGTTTTCGTAGTAGTGATTCTAGGATTAAATTTGTTATACATTCTATCAGTCGAGAGGCACAGATATGTATTAAACTAAGCATATTGTAGTAGATCGACCTAGCCATAACGAGAGCCCGTTAGGACTCGGTTTAAGGCTTGACACTAATATCGAGAAGTGGGTGTCTCTAAGCCTAGGCATTTATCTTTATTTGCATTACTAATTTAGTATGTTATGTTTTATTATGCATGTGTGACCCGAAATCCCAAGACTCTCTTTTAATTATATTTGTTATCATATTTTATTTACAATTGCTATTTTATTTATTTACTTGTTTTTATTTACTTTGCATTTACCAACCCAAAAATAAAAAGATAACCCGTTCGTGATAAATTCATAACAACTAATAAAACTACCGTTTCTCTGTGAATTCAACCCCTACGTACTACATTCATTTGTATCACGTCTAGGGATTTATTTTTGATAGGTGTGTGACCGCCTCGTCAGTGGGTGAGCCAGGCACAGCTGCGGTTGTGGACCTGATGAGTTGGTAAGTCTGGCACGTGGAAGTCGAAGCGACGTGGTCCAGCAGACGGCGCTGCGGTGCCGTTAGTAAACTGTAAGATGAGGGGCGTGCCATGGTTGGTCGTGCATATGGCACGGAAGGCTGCGGCCGTTGCTCGTTGGTTGTTACATTCTGGCTTAATCCCTGTCTTGTTTAATTATTTATTTACTCGTATGCTTATTTACATATATTTAATTTAAGTTGACCGTGATATGTCTAATATTCTTGTCACCTATTTCCGGGGTGGCCTGTGTCGATCCAATCAATGATTTGAATGGGGAGAAAGTAATAAAGCAGGTCTAGAAGGTTGAGGTTGTGTGATGATGCTATGCTTGGATGCTGGGAGGGAGGACGAGCTACCACGTCTAGAGCGTCTCACCTAGTGTTCTAGTTTGACAGTTGTTTCTTTTATCTTAAGTTGGTTGAAGACTTTTACGTTTTGAGTTGTAATTGCTAGACGAGATTTAAATATTTATTTAAATAAAGTACTTGGAAGTTTATTTGATATTCATTTACCTGAGGGAACTGAGATGGTGACGGCTTCGTTTAATCGGAAATATCTTGTTAAGGCTTCTGTTTAAACGGGGGTGTTACAAAGTGGTATCAGAGCGAACCTTTCTAAGGCCTGAACTAATGAACCCAACGAACTTAGGACGAGTATTAAATAAAATGAACACCGAGTAGAGGCTATTATATGCCCAAGATAGCTTGGTTAGGGAGACATCCTTAACTTGAGCTAGGGCCCTAATTGCTTCGAGTCGGACACCGCGAAGGGTTATAAGTATAAGGGTAGATAGCGTGAATGTTTATGTGCTTTCGTTTGAATGGTTGAAAATGGATAATGATGATGCACATTTATGTATAGCCAATGTTATTTGCACTGTAGAGTCAAAGTAGATAATTTGAGAACGTGCGTTTGTGCACTGGTGAGTCATCGATGTTTAATCAAAATGTGAGCATGGTTATATACATATACACGCCGGGTTGCACATGTTAAGTACTTATGAAGGTATAATCTTAAATATAATGAAGACGCCTCTAAAGAAAGTGTCTGTTGCAGCCAATATGAGTGAGGCTGAGATTGAAAGATTGATTGAGACAAATGTCGCGCTGACTGAAGCACTGAAAAACTCAAGGAAGCATGAAGTGGATGCGGGAAGGATGAGCTTGATGATTGCTCGTCATAATCTCACCAAGTATGATGGTTTGGGTGATCCATCACTGTTAGGAGAGTGGTTTAGGGAGTTCGATAATCTATTCGAACCATTGGAATTTTCGGCTGAGTTGAAGGTCTATCAGGTCGTGATCTACCTCCGAGGAAAAGCAGAATTATGGTGGAAAACAAACAAGGAGGGGACTAGAGAAGGATTTAGGGAAACTAGGGAGGATTGTGTGCCCTGGTCAGCATATAAGAAGATCTTGCATCAATACTTTGTGCCGGAGCACATAAAGAATAGGATGAGGGCCGAATTTGACTCATTCAAGATGACTGACAAGATTACTGTCGAGGAATACCATAACCGATTCATGGATTTAGCTAAATATGTGAGTGATTTTAATATGAGTGAGGATATCTTGGCAGTCAGGTTTGAGATCGAGGGGGCTATCAACTATGATAAAGAAGAGACTTCAAGCTGGGAAGTCAATAACTGTGGAGGAGGTGTATCAGCGGGATGGGCACGCTGGGAGAATTGCTGACATGCTCAAGGAAGGAAAGAAAGAGAAGAGGGGAGAAGCAGAAGGCTGAAACCCTCAGTGAGGGTGGTGCAGGAAATAAGAAGCCAAGTTCGAATCCATATCATTCATACTCGGCTGGGGATACCGGAATGGGCGGCGGTAAAGCAATGGGTAATAAGGGAGACAACAGGCCAAAGTGTTTTAGCTGTGGCAAGACATGACATAAGGCGTTCGAGTGCAGGTCCTCTGGAAAAGGTGGGGGTGGAAGTAAAGGTGGAAGTCAGGAAGTATATCGTACTTCAACCCCCATCTACGGGAGCTATAGGCAATCTGGTCAAGGTGGTTACCAAGGGAGTCAATATAATGACAATCAGGGAAGGTACAACAACAACTGAAGCTATGAAGGAGGGTCCTATCAGAAGACTACTGGGGAGACAATCGCAAGAGTGTAGCCAAGCCCACTGTCTCGGCTAGCACTGTGCAAGGAGGGGCTAAGTGTAGTGGTAAACTGTTCATGATGGGGAAGGAGGCTGCAGCTGAGGATACACATGTAGTCGCGCGTACATTCTTGGTTAATTTTAAGCCTACTTATGTTTTATTTGATTCTGGGGCAACCCATTATTTTATATCGAGTAATCATGCTAAGGTCCTAGAATTAGATAGCTACAAAGCGATAAAGGATAAGGTAGATATACCATCCGAAGAGTCCGTTGACTGCCGGAAGTTGTATAAAGGTATTCCCATAGTGATAGGGGAATTTATGTTTCCCGTGGAGTTCATAGGCTTCCCAGTGGGTGGTTTTGAGGTTATTTTGGTATGGATTGGCTAAGCAAGAACAAAGCACAGATAGATTGTTATCAAAATAAAATAGATGTTAAGGGACCAAAGGGGGTGAGAGTGACCTACAAGGGATTCATGGTGAAACTGAAAGTGAAAATGATTAACTCGATCACCTTCAAGGCGTATATGAGGAAACAGTGTCAGCTATTTTTGTGTCAATTTAAGGGATATAAGAATAGAAGAACCCAAGGCTGACGTAATAAATGTGGTGAGCGAATTTCCGGACGTATTTCCTGAGGAAATACCGGGATTACCGCCGCAGAGGGAGGTTGAGTTTGGGATAGAGTTGAAGCTAAGGACGGGACTGATTTCTAAAACTCATTACCGTATGGGACCAAAGGAATTAGAGGAGTTGAAAAAGCAATTAGACAAGCTGTCAGAGAAAGGCTATGTGCGACCGAGTGTGTCACCTTGGGGAGCACCGGTCCTATTTGTCAAGAAGAAAGATGGGAGTATGAGACTCTGCATCGATTATAGGAAGCTGAACAATGTAACGGTAAAGAATAGGTACCCTTTACCACGCATTGATGACTTATTTGACCAACTGAAAAGGTCAGAAGTGTTCTCAAAGATTGATTTGAGGTCAGGATATCATCAGCTGAGGGTGAAGCATGACGATATTCCTAAGACTGCATTCAGGACGAGGTATGGACACTACAAGTTTACAGTTATGCCATTCGGGCTGACTAATTCACCAATGGTATTCATGGACCTAATGAACCGGGTATTTAGTCCTTACCTAGATAAGTTCGTAGTAGTTTTCATCGACGACATCCTGGTGTATTATAGAAATAAGGAGGAGCATGTCGAACACTTAAGGATAGTGCTGGAGAAGCTGCGAAATAACCAATTGTACGCCAAGCTGAGCAAGTGTGAGTTTTTGATAAAGAAGGTAGCGTTCCTAGGCCACGTGATTTCGAAGGAATGAGTGTCTGTCGACCCTAGTAAGATTCAAGCGGTGACTACGTTGAAATCACCGAAGAATGCCGGCGTGATACGAAGTTTTCTGGGACTAGCTTGCTATTACAGACGCTTCGCTAAGGATTTTTCGATAATAGCCAAGCCCATGACGACGCTGATGAGGAAAGAAAATCGTTTCAACTGGAATGCGAGCTGCAAGGAAGCATTCCGATTGCTAAAAGAGCGCTTGACCATAACCCCTGTCCTAGCGCTGTCGGAAGGGAGTGAAAATTTTGAAGTATATACGGATGCTTCCAAGAATGGCTTGGGGTGTGTGTTGATTCAAAATGGCAAGGTAATCGCCTATGAATCACGACAACTGAAGACATATGAGGAAAATTATCCGACACACGATCTGGACCTTGGAGGAGTAGTTTTCGCACTAAAGATGTGGCGACAATATATGTGCGGGGCAAACTTCAAGGTTTACTCTGGTCACATGAGTCTGAAATGTATATTCACTCAAAAGGAGCTAAACATGAGACAGAGACAGTGTATAGAGCTGATCGGTGATTACGACATGGAGATCGTGTATCATAAAGGAAAGGCTAACGTAGTGGTGGACGCGCAAATCAAAAATTCAGTGCACGCACTGCGTTTAGCCAAGTCTCGAGTCAGGTTAAGAGATGAGATCAAAAAGATGGTTGTGTATATGATTCAGAAAGGAGATACGATAAGTGATCTAACTATCGAGCCAGAGTTGTATGCCGAAACCAGAGAAATACAGAAAAGAGACTCCCGAATAGCTTCTTGGCGTGAGCAAGCTGAAGGGAGTGGGACAACACGGTTTAAGGTCCACGGTGATGACATTTTGAGATTCAATGGAAGATGGTGTGTGCCGGATGACGATGAGTTGAAGCGAACGATCTTGACTGAGGCACATAATACGCTTTACTCGGTACACCCGGGTGGGGACAAGTTGTATAAGAAATTGAAAAAGACATTCTGGTGGCCTAGAATGAAAAACGAAGTTGCAGAGTTCGTGGCTCGACGCTTGACGTGTCAGAAGGTCAAGGGCAAACACAAGAGGCCCCGGGGTAAGGTGCAACATTTGCACATTCCTAAATGGAAGTGGGAAGGCATCCTCTAGGGATTTCATAGTAGGCTTGCCTAGGACAAAAAAGGGGAATAACATGATCTAAGTGATAATTGACCGGCTTACAAAAACTGCACACTTTATACCAATGAAAGACACGTGGAGCAAAGTGGAATTGGCAAGGGCATATTATAAGCATGTGGTGAAATTGCACGGAGTGCCTAAGGATATCGTGTCCGACCGTGACTCGAGATTCATTTCGAAATTCTGGATGCAGCTACAGGACCTAATGGGTACAACCCTGAAGATAAGTACGGTCTTCCACCCAGCTACGGACGGGAAAACAGAGAGGACGATCCAAACTTTGGAGGACATGCTACGGGCCTGTGTACTTGAGGTCGTGGGATCGTCGGAGGACCAGTTAGAACTCATCAAGTTCTCATATAACAATAGTTACCATGCCAGCATCGGCATGGCTCCGTTCGAAGCTTTTTATGGAAGGAAGTGTAGGAGTCCCGTGTGCTGGGATGATGTGACGGACGCGGTAGTTTTGGGTCCTCAGTTGATCCAAGAAATGGTGGATCATGTGAAAGTTATTCGCCAAAAGATGAAGGCAACCCAGGATAGTCAAAAGAGTTATGCCGACTTGAGGCACAGCGTCATCGAATTTGCATTGGGCGGCAAGGTATTAGTGAAAGTTTCGCCTTTGAGAGGTGTTATGAGGTTTGGAAAGCGAGGCGAACACAGACAGAAGTATATTGGACCATATGAGATACTACATCGGGTTGGGGAGGTCGCCTATGGGTTAGACTTACCTTCATCCTTGAATAGAGTGCACAATGTGTTTCATGTATCCCTATTAAGGAAGTACATGAGCGACCCAGTTCACATACTTGAGCCAGAGACGATCGAGGTTGATGAATCCTTAGCTTATGTGGAGATTGCAAAAGAGATACTTGATAGGAAAGTGCGTAAAACGCGAAATAGAGAAACATAGATAGTAAAAGTGTTGTGGTCTAATCACAACACCGAAGAAGCTACCTGGGAAACTGAAAGCGCGATGCGAGAGAAAGTATCCCCACTTATTTGATCAGGTATGAGTAGGTTCCGGGACGTAACCTTCCTTTTAGGAGGGTAGAATGTCGCAACCTTGTTTAGATAAAGTCGGACTACTCAACCTGCGGTTTAGGTTGTTCGATGAGTTGAGCTTTGGCTTAAACCTGCAGGTGCGTGAATTTCAGAACGAAGTTCTTTTTAAGGGAGGAAACTGTAATACCCCGTAATATTATATTATTATTTTATTTTATTTTATTTGACGCAAAGCATGAAATAATATTATTTTATGCGTAAGTTTAGTCATATTAGGTGTGAGACGATGCAATTTGTGCAAAATAAACCTATAGGCCAAGTTATGGGCTTCTGTAAGCAAGTTAAGTCGAGTCTTGAATAAATTTAAGTTAAGTCGGGGTATATAAACCAAGTTTTTACCAACCAAAACCCTATTTCTCATTTCCACACAAAACAAAAAACAAAAAAAACAAAAAAAAAAAAAAAACAAAGAAAAAAAGAGAAGAGGGAGGAGGGAGGAGGGAGGCGGCGGCCGAGTGGAGCATGGAGCGAGGGCACGCGTTTTTCCGACTTTTTCTCACTCATTTTTCAACCCCGTGTTTGTAAGTGTACCCTTTATCATCTTTACATTGTTTTTATACCATTTTTACACAATTTCATAAAAGTGATTCGGGTTTTGTTGTGTTGTCGTGTTTTGGTCGAGTAGGCCGTGAGTTTGGTGTCCGAGGCCGAGCATTAGGCGTGCTTGGGGGAGGTTGTGGCCTAGCCATGGCCGAGCCATAACCGGCTGCCTTAAGGCCGTGTGGTTGGTGGCCAAGACGTGGCCTAGGCTACGCCTACGGTCACGTTGTGTCGTAATATAGCGTAAAATTATTTACTAGTGATATTTACGTGAAATATTATTTATTAGGCACCGAGTTCGTAGAGGAGCGCTTTTAAGGGTTTTGGGCATTTTTCATGCAACGGTCTTGAGCTAAGGTAGGGTTCCGTCCTACTCACTTATGTTATTTATTTTATAGCCACAACATTTCTATTATTTCTAAGTGTATTGCAAAATAAGTAAAGTGTTGGTGAAATGTTATCTTGTGAAACTGTCACGTGTTGAGTTAATGTTTATTTAAGAGCTCTGTAATTTTTTATGTTGCCCTGTGTTGACATTGTTTGCTGCGAGGTAACACGAATGTGAATTATGTGTGGGTGAGCCAGGCACAGCTGCGGTTGTGGACCTGATGATTTGGTAGGCCTGGCACGTAGAAGTCAAAGCGACGTAGTCCATCAGACGGCGCTGCAGTACCATGAGTGAACTGTAAGACAAGGGCCTTGTGGGGCATGGTTGGCCGTGCATGTGGCACGGATGGCTGCGGCCGTTGCTCGTTCGTTGTTACATTCTAGCTTAATCCATGTCTTGTTTAATTATTTATTTACTCGTATGCTTATTTACGTATATTTAACATAAGTTGACCGTGTTATGTGTAATATTCTTGTCACCTATTTCCGAGGTGGCCTGTGTCGATCCATTCAATAATTTCCGCTTGAATCGGGAGCAGGTAGTAAAGCAGGTCTAGAAGGTTGAGGTTGTGTGATTATGCTGTGCTTGGATGCTGGGAGGGACGACGAGCTACCATGTCTAGAGGTGTCTCACCTAGTGTTCTAGTTTGACAGTTGTTTCTTTTATCTTAAGTTGGTTGAAGACTTTTACGTTTTGAGTTGTAATCGCTAGACGAAATTTAAATCTTTATTTAAATAAAGTACTTGGAAGTTTATTTGATATACATTTACCTCAAGAAATTGAGATAGTGACAATTTCGTTTAATAAGAAATGTCTTATTAAGACTTCTGCTTAAACAGGGTGTTACACTTTATTTGTTCTTAGTTATTTGGAGTAGAGATGATAACGAAGTTGCAAACTTATGTGCTACGATTTTCATTTCAAATGTACCACTTGAGTACAAACAAGTGCAATTAATTACAGTCTTAGATTACAGCTGTAACACCCCCATTTACTTAGAAGCCTTTAGCAAGACATTCCCAAATAAATAGGAGGGTTACCATCTCGGTTTCCCGAGGTAGTGCATAATAAAGATAACGAATCAACAGTACTTTACTTAAATAATAATTTAGCGTTGAGGCTTTTATTACAAACAAAACAAAAGTACTTAAACTTATTCAAAATACAACCGCAGCGGAAATTAAACTGAGTCATTAAGCTAATGTGGTCTATACTTCTAAGTCTTTATGATGCCTCACGCCTTCCAGCTCCCAGCTTAGCTACATAAGTCTTGTCAATCAATCTGCTCCCCAAATTGGTTCATCACAGGTGTTCACGAATACACGGTCAACCACGWGGTTGAGTAGAATATACTTAAACAACATAAACAATCATGAATGCAAACAATRACACATGGGACTATGCAACTGATGCACCTCCGCATCATSACTCATTCATMCTTCAGTCCACCRCGTGATMACAGCCCGTTTCACCYACCTCGCCATTCCCTAGGCCAAGGTACACTCAACCGTCGTTGAGATCCAGGACCGCGCCTGAGGTCACCATGGTCAGGTCTGCAGACAAGCCATGGGCCCGAYAATAATATTCATTTTCAATTCCATTGTCTTTCCGACAATCAATACCGACATTCGACTCAATGTCAATGCATGCTATGCCAAACAATAATTAACCAATGCACATACTCATGCCATCATTCTATATTCATTATCATAAACAAACGAAATTACACTTGCTCATAGCATGTCAACATTAATCAAGACAATTATATGCATCCCATTCATATACAATCAATAATCATCCAACATTCATATAAATCATCCAACATCAATAACCAATCACAAAACATGGTTGAGTAGGTATATCCTACCTTTTAGCTAGCAAATCCCGTCATCAAATCAAGTCACAATCAATAATACTCCACCACGAACTCGTCACCTATAAACACGTATTATATAATTAATTCATTATTCGATATTGTATCTCCTTACGAATTATATTACTTATTAATTATTAATTATTATTTACGTATTATACGATTTATATTAATTATCGATGCGTAAACAAACGAATATCCAACGAAACCAATCTCCCAAACCCGCATCAATCACGCACCAATACACGGCCCTAACACGGCTTCTACCACCAATCCCCACCACGACTGGTCACCGTGCACCCTGGTGGTTACCACCATCCTACTGGGTCCCCACCGAACACAACCACCAGCCAACACCACCGTCTCTAACTCTCCCTTGCTCACACTCCCTCACGCGCACACAAACAGCCCCCTCGACAAAAACCTCCTCGCAACCCACCAAAACAACCACCACAACACCACCGGCCATCACCCCATCATTCTTGATGTACGAAGACTCCAGTGGTGGGGTCCAACAACCCTCGACGCATACACAGCCACCACAAAATCCGTCTTAAGGCGGTTGCACAAACGCGCATGCCTTTCCCCCGTTTTTCGTAATTCCGGCCACCATGAACACCGCCAGCCACCGTCGACCACCACAACCAACCACCCTTGGTCGACTAATTCCCCTGAACCCAACCATACCATCCCCAAGTCAAACCGTCAAGAAATTGGGTCCCAATCACGCGTCAAACCCCGCGCACAAACACTCTGCTCTCCCGTCTGTTTCACGCTGCTCCGGCCACCACCGTCGGCGTCGACGGTCACATCTTGGTCAGACTAAGGTCACGGCACACTAGGGTTCAAGTCAAGGTCAAAACATGGGTCCTATATGGTTCATACGTCAATTGTGTCGATCTCTATTCTAGACATGTGAACGATTAATTGATTAATTAGAAATTACTAATCGTCTTACCCTCTTCCGATTATGCGAAGTTCGTTCTTTCTTTCTAGGTCTCCTATCAAACTCGAATTCCAGAAAATATGAGTGTAAAGGCTAGGGTTAGGTTGATATCTTCCCTTTTATACTAATCCAAAAACCATACAAGCCCATTATAAGAAGTCTGATTACTAATTATGATATTACTACTAATTACCGTGTCATTTATTAATTAGTATCATCTTATAATTAATTATTATTATTTATTAATTCCCGATCATTAGATCGTCTTATAATTAATTACTAACATCGTCTTATAATTAATTATTCGTTCCAACCTTTAATTAAGTACTAGTTTTAGCACCCGTGCAATGCACGGAATAGTTTTAATGTTTATTATTAATTTCACTTTTTTATTCATGTTAATTTAAATTGGGGACGCTGCAATAAATCAAGTTCATTGGAAAAACTTGACGGTAAAAATGCAAAATGTACGAAGTATTCATTACTAATGATGAAATCATGTCATATATGTATGTTTTATACTTATATGTGAGAAAAAAATTGACATTCCGAATAAAAAATGTACATAATCATCTTAATATTGTATCGAACAATTCCAATTAAAATGTGACTCATACATAGAAAAATTATTCCTTAAGAAATTATCCGTAAATAAAATCAAAATCAAAGGAAATAATTTGAAAATGAATAGAAATAAATTAAATAATCAATAAAAATGAATAGAAATTATTAGGATATGAAAATGTCATGTGGAATTAAATTGAATGTTAATGCCTTGGTGGAATTAAATTAAATGCTTTAGTCTAGCCTTTTAATTATATAGTATAGATTACGTCTATTATTCGTTTAAGCTGTATTAAAATACGGGGTATTACAACAGCTTAATTGTTTTAGCATTTATTCTCCAAGAGTGTATGTTAACATGCATTATACTTTGTACAATAATGATTGTGTGAGACGGTTTTATTTTATAAAACGACCAACTCATTTGATAGTAGTAAATGGATAAAAAATTTTAGATTTTTTTTAATAAAAATAGACCGTCTCACGGTGTGAAATCGTCTTAATTTATACAAGTAATTTTTGTATACTTTGTATTGTATATAAATAAATATTTATCTTCGCTTAGACCTAACTTATTTTGCACTCAAGCATCGTCTAATATCTATACTATATAATTAAAAGGCTAGACTAAAGCATTTAATTTAATTCCATCATGGCATTAGCATTCAATTTAATTCCACTTGGCAATTT
>VHZZ01000658.1:54132-66984 GCA_009801015.1 Silene noctiflora
AATTAGCTCAATAAAACACTAATAATAGTGCAAATAACATGTAAAACCGAGCTAATTTAGGGAGTAAAATCATATAAATATTAGACACATCATTCATTAATCTAAAATAAAACATAATATACATATGTAGAATTAAAATTTCAAATTTGTAATAAATCTGAAATCAAGTTCTAAAATTCTAATTGGAATTTTCCAAATTAGCATTCCGATAAATCTAAACTTGGGGATATCAATTGAACTGTAAGGGATTGTTTGGTTGCCCTTGAAATAACATGGGAAGTGGAACATCCCATGAATTACAAAAAGTGGAGTTGTTTTGTTGCCACTTTTTTTTTTAAAAAAATGGGGGAAGTTGCACCAGAGGGGCGACCGAAGGAATATGGTGGCCTTGTTCGAAATATTAGATGGAGATCCTTACGGTAATTATCGTATATTTTTTATAGTACCATATGCAAACAAAAATAGGTGAGGCTATTTATAATCGAAGGAAACTTTTTTAAGATCTCGAATGCTATAAAAATAATTAAGCTTATGCACGTGTTGATTCGAGTCTACAGTTATTATAATGTACCTCATTACAATACGTTCACTATCATTTAATTTGTAAATAAAAATTCCTTCCAATTTAAGTGCATCCTCGGTAATAAAATCAGTGTAATAATAACAGTCCTTTTAAAAACAAAACTTATATGGTCAATGAAATTATTTGTTGAAAAATAAGTTTGACAAGGTTAACAACTCATCTATTAAACTAAAATGATGGATTTTCTTTTTTTTAAAAAAAATAAATACTTTGTATAAATTTTTAAACTCTATCAAGATGAAAGACGCATAAGTGAGATTAAAAAGAAAAGTGTAAAACAAAAATAATGTTCAATCAAAGTGAAATAAATGGAAAAAAAAATTATTAAGATTTATAGGTGCAATGAAGTAAGGAAAAATGGAAAAAATGAAGATAGTGGGAATCGAGCCTTAGACCTTCGCCAAAAGACAAACATAATTGCCTACCTAGGCCACTCACGCTTACAGAATCATATACAACGTTTCTAGATACGTATACCATATTGATCTCCAGATGAGGCCCTAACGATACTTGGACCCCGGTTCCGAGAACCGAATAGAAAATGTTATGGGCCGCCACCGAGTTGCACTTCCCATGAAATTTACTTTCTACAAAAATGTGGGAAGTTGCTTACCAACAGCGCCCTTGGTAAGTTGAACTTCCCATGGAAGTGAATTCCCGCATTGACAACCAAATACTTTTGGGAAATTCCCATGAATTAGATGAATGAGTTTAGTTCCCATGATATTGTATTTTATGTGATCTTGTAATTCTCGCTTCCACCAAACGACGGTCTCACAATATAACACCCATTTATAAAAGCACTCAATTATTAACAGTAATAAATGAATCTTCTTTATTAAAGCAACAACCACAGAGCTGAGGTGTCGCTATGTGGTTGAAAGTTCATTATTTTAGGTTTTTTCTTTTAAATAGATAGCCTACACAATACCCATGTTCTATTATCATCATTTTTTACCGACTCAATTTTTTTTATACTCAAGTACAACAATCAATTTATAGTCATTTTCTTCACAATAAATTACAATTTACAATAATTTAGAATAATTTGCAACCATCAATTGATCAATATCACAAAAAAAAAGTTCGAGAAAAAGGGGCTAGGAAATGTAATTTAAAATATATGTAAAAAAACGACTTATAAATAAATTGCAGATTTGAGAAAATGAAAAAAAAAGATGACTATAATTAAATTCAATGGTAGCACATTAACACAACTTATAAATAGAAGAAACCCATCATCTTGGGGTAGCCTCTCACACTCAAGCTTAGGATATAGGAACACAAAGACACAAAGCGAGCGAGTGTATCATATAATGGTAAGTTTGGAGTGCATTTTTTTATTTGAAATCTCGAATCATTATAGATTATTATGGATAAATATAATTTTAATAATTTGTGAGCAAATATAGTTGGAACGAAAAAAATATTTTTCATAAGAAATTTAATGATATAGTTTTAATAACTTTTGAGCAAATATATTTTTGTAAATATTAAACTCAAAGAGTTACCTTGAAAAAACAGATGTCATATAAAAATTGGAGGTAGTATATAAATATTCATAATTATAATATTTGTACCTTAATTTTTTTTTATTCACATGTAACATAAACTTATTTTTAATACATCGGGTCAAACGGGTTAGCTTAGGTTTCAACCCAAAATTAGTAGGTCCTTTTGAGGTTGGGTTAAACGGGTCACCGATCAAGATTTCCAAGTCACAACTCGAGAAAAAAACGGGTCAACTCGTCGAATTTATAACTCAGGTCATAGTTTGATAGATCTAGCTAAGATGTATTACATACTTAACTAACAGATTATCTAATTATCTATAATGTAAAAGGGTTACCTATCATCCTGTATAATAGGAGTATTATTGTTTAAGAGTTTATGCTATATGTTTTTAAAAGAGTTATTCAAGAGTTATTTATATATAATATAAAGTAAATGATGTGGTTTACCTTTTTATTATGTACAGAGAGTACACATGACTATACCCGGAAATGTAAAATTTATAAAGAGTTTCATTTGACACGTACACGAGTCAAATTCATTTTAAACATTCACGGGTCAAAATTTTCACTCTGTAATAGCACAGGTTCTTCAAACACGCACAAGTTTCACAAAATGGAAAACATGTTTAACGATTTGCATGGGAGTGCAACCATTAAGACCATTACACTTTTTACTAAAAGTTATTTTTATTTTCATTTGAATAATTTTTGCTTGATATATAAGTCAGCTTTTTTGTATGAATAATAAGATAAAAAAGATATTCAAATTCAGCTAAAAAGAGGACATACCGTATTAAAAGAATCACTTGGTCAATTGCCTCAGTGCATCATTTCACTAATCTTAAATATTTTTATTTTATAACAAAATTTGAAATAACATACTCGTGCAATTTGCACGGGTTTAAGACTAGTAATTTTAACATAAAAAGGACCGTCTTGCACGTAAAACTATCTTAATCTAAAACTTGTATTACTTGAATAAGCAAATAATCAAAATTCAAAACACAAATTCATAATACATAAAGTGTGACATAAAAAAAAAAGTGTGACATAAAGTGTGCAAGTTGTTGGAAAAATAAAAAGAAAGAAATAAGAAGAAAAAAAGTCGGAAAAAATTATACGGAGGAAGCTTAAAGAGTATTGTATTGTACCGGTGATCTATTGTCAATAGATGCTACATCTATCCACGGGGCCACTTCTTTAATGCTGATAATAATTACACGGAAATAGTATACCTCTGTACTACCCTTTTATTTTCGGAGCCACTTCTTTAATGCTCATAATAATTACACGGAAATAGTATACCTCCGTACTATCCTTTTATTTTCGGAAAATTCACGTGGTACCCTGAACTATGTCATGTCATTTTGCACGTGATACGCAACTTTTTAAGTTTGTACACGAAATACTCTTGAGGTTTGATTTTCAAGGATGACGTGCCCTTTTTATTATTATAAAAAATTTCACTTGAGTATAAATCATAAACCAAAAATCGAATTTTAACAATTATTTTTTTCAAATTGATTAACTTTTCGAGATCTATAATTTGACAAAACGAAAATGGTTATTCGTAAATTTAAGATCGAAATTATGGTTGATTTGATATTTTTGTACAAAAAAAACTCGACAAAATGTGAGTCGACATCTTTTTCCCCTCAAATCACAGAGTGTGACGAGATAATCATTTTAGAACAAAAATTGATCGATTCTGAATTCCGGTCTAGGAGTTATGCTCAACTGAATTTTGTTATAGCGATAAAAAGGTATGTCATGCATGAAAATCAAACATTAAAGGTATTATGTACATAAACTTAAAATATTGGATACCACGTGAATTATCCGTTTTATTTTTTCACCTGTGTTTTGCACGGTAAATATCATTAATTACGTATTTGAAAAAGTTATAAAAGTTAGGTATTTTTAATATACTCGTAAACACTAATCAAACAAGATCTCACATAAATATAATTTCATTTACGTATTGACAGAAAATTGAATTTGAATGCTCGCTTGTGAATAGTGTCCAAAATAAATAGTGACAGTGTAGAGTTGAATGGAGGGACTAAGGAGTATGTCTTTGCGCTTCAATGTTTTTTAAAAAACAATATTTCACCAATCAAGGGTGTGCACGTGCGGTGTTGTGCGCACCCCTAGGTCCGCCACTGCGCTTTATCTTGTTAATATCTCTCACTACATATTTGTTAAAATTATGAAATTTTCGTATTTTTATTGTACTTCTTGAAATGAATCAAACAAGACCTGACATGATTATATTATTTCTTATAAATTGTAAGGAAATTTAAAAGATATACTTTGATTATGAATAGTGTCCAAAAATCAAATGTGAGTGTTGAATTCGACGGGAGGGAATAAGAGATTCCACGCATCATTTAGTAACAAGACTTCTTACTTTTGAGCTTACATGAAGACAAATAATGGGCCAAATATGCACATTCCATCTTATTGGGGTTGTGTTACGACGATGGTAGGTTAGGTCGTTATAAGACCGTGTTCTTTTGGACTGAAACAGATTTGATCTGAACTGAACGTATAGGATCTGAACTGAATTGAACTGAACTCATAGGATCTGAACTGAACTACTGAACGTATAGGATCTGAACTGAATCGAACTGAACTTATAGGATCTGAACTGAACTGAACTTATATGATCTGAACTGAACTGAACTGAACTTATAGGATCTGAATTGAACTTATCGGATCTGAACTGAACTAAACTTATAAGATCTGAACTTAACTGAACTTATAGGATCTGAACTAAATTTATAGGATTTGAACTGAACTGAACTGAACTTATAGGATCTGAAGTGAACTTAAATTAAGTGAATTTAAGTCCAAATGAACAGGGTCTAGTGGGAAATGATTCTGGGTTAGCGGTTATGCTTCAAGACACGCTTCTTAAGCAGGGGGAGAATGTAATCTATATATATACATAAAAAAACCTTTTTTTGAGCGATATTAGAGCATCCACATCATCTTTTTTAATTTTAGGAAAGTATATTATAAGTTATTCCAAAAATTATGACAAAGTTACTGTGTAATATTTTTAATATCAAAGCTATATTTCACATAAAAGAATTGTTTGATTATAAATCTAACCAAAAAGTATAATGCGAAACATTTAAAAACTAGATATTTGGATTCGTAGCGAAAAATGCTTTCATTTGAGTATAAATTTTGTATTATTTACTACTTCCTCCTTGAATTGTTTACATTTAATTTTTGCACATTTATTAATAAAATGAGATATCTCTACTTTTCATATGTTTACTAACACAACTATTCTCATGTAAGTCACTCATATTTTGGCACTCACTCATCAAAAGGTATAAAAGTAGACAAGGATATGTGAACCATTTAATTGATCAAAAATATCCACATATAGAAACGTAGACAGTCAAGGGGAACAGGGTAAAATAGAAAACGTAAACAATTTAATGGTATGAACAAAGTATTTTTTTTTTCAAGAAGGGTATTTCCACATATTTTCAAAAAGAAATTACATGGTTTCTTATAAGAGAATAGCCACTAGCAAGCAACATCCAATCAAACTCCCGACTAAGTGCTAAAAACTTTCCACTAATATATCATACATGAGTATACGAGCTCTACTTAATAAATTATGAGAAAATGATAATACTTTAACGAAGTATTATTATTTTCTCATATTTTAAGTATGATAAAAGATGGTGTATTTCTTAATTTGTTATTTGTCCCACATTGGAAAATTATGTAGATGTGGTGAATATATTACATATAAATAGTAGAATTGTCACACATGGGAAAATTATCATTAGGTGGGTAATCCTATGATTATAAATAGGAGTCATCTTTGAAACTTGAGTATCAAACAAAAAATTTTTGAGTCTTTTTAAGTATTGTCTTACAGGACTCTTAAAAGTTTGTATTATTAAAAAATAATTAATTAATTTAGGAAAATATCCTAAATAATATTTTTGATATAAAAAATATAGTGGAAAATATTTTAACGATTATTATAATTAGATACAATATATATTTCCTATATTATATTCAATATTTATAATTTTATATAAAAAAATTTACATTTCATTTGATAAAAAAATATCGTAAAAAAATTACCGAAAATAATATAATTAGATTGGTGGTAAAAAAATTGTTATCATTAGAGTATAAATTTCATATTATTTGCACATGTTTTAATTATGATAAAAAAAAATAGAAAAAAACATACGAATATTAATAGATGGTATATAACTATTACAAATATTGAAGTAGCAATTGCCCGTATTCGGAATTTGGGTGATGTCAAACTAGGTGCGCAAAAGATGGTGTATTTCTTAGTATGTTTGTCTCACATTGAAAAATAATACAGGTGTGGTGAATAAATTACATATAAATAGTAGAATTGTCTCACATCGAAAGATTAGCATAAGACATCATTAAAACTTAGGTATCAACCCAAAATATTTTGAGACCGTTAAATATTGTCTTAGAGAGCTCTTAAGAGTTTGTATAATTATCTTCACAATATGATATAATTTTCAATATTATATTCAAGTGACGATGATTATAATTTTTATTTATATAAAAAACTTATACATTTCATTTGGCAAAAAAAGTATTATAAAAAAAATTATGAAAATTATGTAATTAGATTCGTGGTAAAAAAATTTAGAGCATAGGTTTTATATCATACGCACATATTTTAATTATGATAAAAAAAAACTTACGGATATTAATAGATAGTATAGTATTTGTTCATTATCAAATCGGGTTGGATGTCGAATTAAGTGCGAAAAATATGGTATACTTCTCAGTATATTATTTGTCCCACATTGAAAAATAATGTAGGTATGATAAATATACTACGAATAAATAGTTGAATTATTCTATATCAAAAGATTTGTAATAAGTCTCACATCAGAAGATTATCATAAGGTGGAGTGATCTCATGATTACAAATAAGAGTCATAATTGAAACCTAGGTATTAACACAAAATCTTTTGAGTCTCTCAAATATCATAAGGTGGGGTGAATTGATAAAAAAATGTTATTATTAAAGTATAAATTTCATATAATTTACACATTTTGAAAATTGTGTAATTCTTAGTTAATAAATTTGTCTCAAACTGAAAAATAATGTAGGTGTGATAAATATACTACGTATAAATAGTTGAATTATCCAAAATCAAAAGATTATCATAAAGTGGTGATCCCATAATTATAAATAAGAGTATCATTGAACTTAGTATCAATCCAAAATCTTTAGAGTCTCTCAAATATTGTCTTACAGAGCTGATCTTATAAAAGTTTTTATTAACGACACGCGTTAGTTACAATAATAACATACAAATATTAAGCCTTATAATTTTTTTCATTAACAAAGTATGTCATCTTTTATTTTATTTGAAAAAAATATTTTAATCATATGTAAACAAATAATTAGACATAAAATGTAGCATTATAACTAAATTAATTATTCTGTTGCAACGCACGGGTGTCAAACTAGTACTCCATGAAATGTGAGAAAAATTGTCTCACATGAAAATAAATAAATAGGGTATAGACCTGGCAAATCAGGTCAACGGGTCGGGTTCGGGTTGGACTAGTTCGGGTCGGATCAGTTCGGGTATTTCATTAATTTCGGGTTAATTCGGGTCGTCTCGAGTCATTTCGGATTTCAGGTCTATTTCAGGTTTGTTCGTCGGGTCAGTTTCGGGTAACCGGGTCGGATTATTTTGGGTCGGGTTATTTTCGGGTCAATGAATAAGAGAGAAAAAGTTATTTCAAGTCTTTTCGGTTCAATTAGAGTTATGTTTTGTCGGGTCATTTTCGGGTTGGGTAGCTTCAAAACTAGGTCATTTTCAGATCTGGTCAGTTACGGGTCAAGAGCTCGGGTCATGTTCGGGTTTCGGCTCACATTCGGGTGATGTAGTTCGGGTCATTTCGGGTCTCGGGTCAGCCTTTTCGGGTCGGGTCAATCGGGTTAGGTTACTTTTGCCAGGTCTAATAGGGTATGATATCTTTATAAAAGATTATACCTAGACTTGGCAAATCGGGTCAACGGGTCGGGTTCGGGTCGGGGCAGTTCGGGTCGGATCAGTTCGGGTCTTTTATTGATTTCGGGTTAATTCGGGTCGCCTCGGGTCATTTCGGGTTTCGGGTCTATTTCGGGTTTGCTCGTCGGGTCATTTTCGGGTATCCAGGTCGGGTTATTTTGGGTCGGGTCATTTTCGGGTGAATGAATAAGAGAGAAAAAGTTATTTCAAGTCTTTTCGGTTCAATTAGAGTTATGTTTTGTCGGGTCATTTTCGGGTTGGGTGGTTTCAGAATCGGGTCATTTTCGGGTCGGGTTAGTTACGGGTCAAGAGCTCGGGTCATATTCGGGCCGGATCGGGTCTGTTCGGGTTTTCGGGTCACATTCGAGCGGTCATTTCGGGTCTCGGGTCAGCCTTTTCGGGTCGGGTCAATCGGGTCGGGTTGCTTTTACCATGTCTAATTATACCCACCATTTAATAATAAAACTTATATTTTTGCCTTAAGTGATAACAAATAATGAATTTAAAAATACACATACATTTTATTACTCCCTCCATTCATAAATTATTACCCATTTTCTCAATATATTGAGAAATATTATATTGAAGTGGGGTGGTAAAAGTTGGATGAAGGAAGTAGGAATTAACGGCGGCGGGTCGGGATCATTATAGCGCCGGCTCACAAGGGGTAAATATCAGCGAAGAAAACGCATTATTTGCAGATTGCACATACGTTTAGGCATTCTACTCCACATGTTACAACAACTTATAAGATGTGGCCTCTAATTGTACCTACCCTCTTTGTCTTTGCAATATAAGTCAATGTCTAACATAATTATTTCTATTTATTTTTTTATAAGTTAGGGAAATTAGGTTGATTCTTTAAGGTAAGACCAATTTATCTCATCCTTTAATGAGGGAGGTAAGTTAAGCCACCGGCTTTTAAACCACCTCGAAAGAGTTGGACATTAATGTTTAATAGAAGTCATAAAGTCAGCGACCTTGTTGGTTTCACGAAAAAAATGTTTTTTATGATCTTGTCTAAATAAGTCCAACAAAAAATGAATAGATACTCAAAATAGAGATTAATTCATTTAAGAAATGGTCTTTATTACTTACAAACTACAATTAACTAAAACAACTATTAAAACCAACTAAAATGTTACGAATAATGGGTACACTCATTATATAATTAGTACAGACTACAAAGTACTAATAAAAATTCTATACGAGTCGCCATAATAAAAATTCTATACAAGTCGCCATAAATAATAGAGTGTTATGAAAAACGCATAAAAATTTATGAAGTAGAGTGGCGGAGATAGGGGAGGGCCGACAGAGTAAAGGAGTGCTCGCCTCCGCTCAAGAATATAAATTTTTAAGTTTTTAGTTGGACTTTTTGAATTTTCTGAAATTTATCTTATACTATTACTCGTTCACTTTTGGATTTGTTCACATTACAATGTTGGAAAAGATGAAGACTGTGAGAAGTATCGTCCCACAAACGCTTAAATTTCACTAAATGACTTGCGGAATTCGCAAATTCTTGTTTCAGACAAGGATATGTGTTCATTTTGTGGTTAAATGTTGTAACACCAATGGTATAGTCAGTGTTACAATCATGATAACTTATTTTTCAATAATAGTTACATTTAAATGTAAAATGATTTTAAAATCCCGTCTTATTACTGCTAAAAAAAAAAAAAAGAAAAAACTAGTCTGAAAAAAGTCCACCTAGCATTTGCAAAATTTAACCACGTTGTAATTCACAGGGTACAGCAAGTCAGCAACTACACCAGTCGCACCATACACATTTCAACCTCTCGTCATACCTATCTTTAATACTCATGCAACTAACATCTATATATACTTTATAGTTTATACTAAATATAAACCAAGTCTATTCAACACAAATTTCATTCTATTATTACTTGCCAAAAATAATTATAAGAAAAATGTCTCCTCAAGAGAAGAAGCCTTTGCACATAGCAATGTACCCTTGGTTTGCCATGGGTCACCTTACTTCATACCTCCATTTAGCCAACAAACTTGCCCAAAGAGGTCACATTATTTCATTTCTCCTACCAACTAAAACTCAACTCAAATTAAACTCTCTTAACCATCATCCTAATTTCCTTACCTTTTATCCAATTACTATACCGCCCGTTGACGGCCTACCAGCTGGTGCCGAAACTACCAATGATGTCCTCCCATCGGCTAGGACTAAAATTATGGCCGCGAGAGACTTGACTCGCGACCAAATTGACTCTTATATGGCTCAACTCAAACCCGACTTTTTATTCTTTGACTCACCTGAATGGGTCCCTCAGGTTGCCCTTAAACATGGGGCTAAGCCCATTTACTATGCTATTTTTTATGTAGCAATGTTTGCTTATTGCAACTTCCAAGCTAGGAATTTACCCTTAAACCACCGTATTACGGAGGCTGATCTTATTGAACCACCCCCGGGGTTCCCTAGCTCCTCGATAAGGCTCCACGCTCACGAGGCGCGGGCCTTAGCGAGGGTGTTTTCGAGTGATTTTGGGAATGGAAAGACTTTTCTAGAGAAACAAGACTTGGGGATTCAAGATTGTGTGGGTATTGGGTTTAGAAGTGGTAGGGAGATGGATGGAGTTTATGCTGACTTTCTTGAAAAGCATCTTGGTAAACCCGTTTTATTAGCGGGTTTTGTGGTTCCGGATCCTCCCACTACTAAACTAGATGAATTCTTTGATAGTTGGTTAAACGGGTTTGGTCGCGGAACTGTGGTTTATTGTGCACTTGGGAGTGAAGGGTTCCTTAACAAGGAGCAGTTTGATGAACTTGTTCTTGGACTCGAGCTGACAGGTATGTAACTACTTCCTCCGTCCCGGTTAATAGTTTGCATTTGCTTTAGTTCCCTTTACGAAATAAAGTAAATGTAAATTATTGATTAGAACATCTGGAGTAACATGAAACTACAACGCACCTAGTAAAAAATCTAATATTACAGTACACAAATTGTACACAGAGCCACAGAGGACAGGCTTAATAGTGATTTTCTGAATCACATTTAAAAATATCATGATTTTATGGATCACATTTGAAAATAGAGAAACCCAGAATATATTGGTCATAGCAACAGATCACGTGCGACGGGATGATATTTGACCTATTTTATTATTAAGACGAATGCCTCCGTCTCGAGGAAGACTAACTTTTTGTTACTAGGGAAAATTCGTTCAGCAATCCTAAATCATCAACTGTTTGCAGGTAAGCCTTTTCTGGCGGCCATAAAGCCGCCAGAAGGCTATGAAACAATAGAGTCGGCCTTGCCAGAAGGATTCGCAGAGAGGACGAAAGGAAAAGGAATAGTGTACGGGGGTTGGGTGCAACAACCGCTAATCGTGCAACATCCTTCCGTTGGATGTTTTGTGACACATTGTGGAACAGGATCTCTCTCGGAAGCGCTGATGGGAGGTTGTCAATTAGTATTGATGCCTCAAGGCCTTGATCAGTACATCAATGCAAGGGTGATGAGTGTGGATATGAAGGTAGGGGTCGAGGTCGAGAAGGGGGAGGAAGATGGCTTCATCAGTAGGGAGGCCGTTTGCAAGGCGGTCGAGTTGGTTATGGATGAAGAAGGTGAAGTTGGAAAGGAAGTTAGGGCCAACAATGCTAAATGGAGGGAATTGTTGTTCAAAGAAGGTCTTGAAGAGTCTTACATTAACGACTTCGTTAAGAAGTTGAGAGAGTTGCTTTGATGAAATTATGTCTTCTGTTTCTGTGTTGTTCAATCTGTTTGTTTTTTTTTTCTTAATAATTAGAAGTGGGCATAAGGCACCACCTAGTGATTCCGAGTCTCTACGTTATCCTTTCACATATTTTGTGTGGAGTCTATGATTTTAATAGCCTTCTACTTCATGAATATTATAGAGTGGTGACGAGATTAAGTTTTGTGATGATGTTTTCATTCCCTAAATATTGAAGTGATCTCTGGTAAATCCTTATAGTTCCCCCACCATGTTTAACTTGGGAGCGTTATTTGTCCCTGTCTCACCTTACCTTGCACTGTCGCACTGAGTCATTGGTATCCTGAGTGTTTGCATCTAATACACCCTAGCAATTCTCTACTGCGTGCCCAATCTTGCCACATTTAAAACATATGGATTTAAGACCACCATATTGAATACGATAAATCTTTTCATTCAGCCAGAATTGACAACAGGGGTTTGTCAATGTTTACTTCGACACTCATGCTCGTAAATTGGCCTCGCTCTGCGGAAGCGGTATTCTAGTCGATTCATATGACTTCACCAATTTTCGATGCCAATCGTCTGAGAAAGCCCTTCTTAAAATATTTCATTGGTAAATTAGGTATCTAAATCCATGTCGTAATGAACTTAATATTGTCTTCTGAGGGGACAAAGTTTGGAACCCTTTTTCGGATGGTAATGTAATGATCATCAATCATCCATGGCCCTTCTGTAAAACGTGCTACATAATAATAATCAGTAATGTCTTTAAGGGTAAACTTGTTAGATTTAATCCAAATAGAAACCATAAACTTCATACTAAATTATTCGGTATAAATTGTAGAGCGGAAGCGTACCTGATTACATGACGAATGATTGAGATGAACCATCTAAAGGAACGGTCTTCAGGATTAGGTCTTCTAGTAGACACACATACCATAGGGATCTCTCTACTGATGGGATGCGGGGAGATTAGGTTATTG